>BGPR01042694.1:0-13177 GCA_013235015.1 Araneus ventricosus
AAAATTGAAAATGGCCAATTTCGAGGAAAAAAATCTTAATTTGTTAGATAAACAGAAATAAACAGTTAAACTATTGTTACCCACAACTGATATGAACTAAATGAGAAGCTAACAATTTGTATATAAGAAGAAAATGGAAAAAAGCAAAATTTATTTTTCTCGTTCAATCAGCTTTCTGTCTAAATCACATGTAAAATAGATACCCAAAAATAGAAGTCAATGAAAATTTCACATATATGTTATATATTCTTGTTCGTATGAACAAGGCAAAGCTTTTAAAAACAGTTTTAATGCTATGAACACAAAATTGGAAGAGATATTGCCCCAAAACTTAGAAAAGCATCTGAATTTTGAAAAAAACATTAAATTGCCAATTTCGAGGAAAAAATCTTAATTTATAAGAAATACAGAAATTAACATGTTATAATATTGTTACCCACAACTGATAGGCCCAGAAATCATCTGTATTTGACTGGTCGAAAAGGCTAAACTGTTGATGACGGTGCGAGAGCGTTTGTTGACATTCTTCCATCGGAGAGTAGAAACTGGAAAAGATGGTACGAGAGCAATTGTTTACACTGTCCAAAATTATCAACAATTTTTATTATGTATGCGTGTGCAAACTTCTTTATACACAGAGAGCAATTAATTATTCTAGCATGAATATATTGTTTTGCATTGAGAATGATAATTATTCAATCATAGGTTGCATGCATCTAACCTTCAAAAAAGCTTTATAATAATTTTATTCATTTACTAAACATACCGTAAGTAATAAAATTAATTAAGAATAAAATAAATACTTACATTTTTTCCAATTGAAAACTGTCACTATCAGATCGACGCTAGGAAATGGCATGACAGCCATTGCAGTTGACATACTCTCGAACAACACATCACAGGGTTGTTGACCAATCAAATTCGACCATCAGTATCCGAGATCGGAACGATATCTATATGCCGTGAATTTCCGATTGGCAAATTTTCATCGGAAAAACTGCTCGTAAACATATCATTTTCCGATCAAATTTTACCAAATCGGAAACCGGTTCTCGGATACTGATCTAAACGATATCGTCTCGAAGATACTGGATCAGTTTCCGATGAATTCGATGAAAGGGCAGACAAAAAACGATGAGTTCATGCTACTAGGGTAGGGTGGATCGAAAAGTATAGGAAAAAATTTTTTTTTTGAAATTCTTTTTGGCATGGGTCGGGAAAGCTGTGTCTTAAGTATATTAGTTTATATATTTTTTTTTATTGAAATTCATTTATATCTTCCGGTGCCCCAAGCGCCCCAAAAATAGTTAAAAATTGAATTTTTTATGAAAATTTACAATTTTTTTTGTTTTGTTTTGAAATTATTTTTGGCATGGGGTGGAAAAGTTGTGTCTTAGGTATATTAGTTTACATATATTTTTTTATTGAAATCCATTCATATCTTCCAGTGCCCCAAATGCCCCAAAAATAGTTAAAAATGACATTTTCTTTTGGGAAATTTATAAAAAAATATTTTCAAAATTTCCTTTAGCGCCGGGTAAGAAAGTTTTGTTTTGGGTATATTAGTGTGCGTTTTTTATTATTATTAAAGTTCATTCATATCTTCTTGTAGCCCGAAAGCCCCCCAAAAAGTTAAAAATTGACATTTTTACAAATATCTATTGAAAATTGTGAATTAATGAAAAATATTTGAAAAATTGGCAGATTATGCAAGTATTAATGTATAAACTTATAAATAATTATAATTTTATAATAATACATGAAGTATAAATTTAATAGTCAAAGCAATAAATCACAAAACTTATAAAAAGTGAACTTAATCATGGATTTTTTAATTCTATTAGTTTGAAGATTTACTTATTTTCTAAAGGATGTAATCCTTTCTGGTATTATAATGCTTGATAAGACTTCTTGATGTATCCTATTCAATATGAAGCCGTGTCTCTTCTCTTCTCCATATACACTTTCCGACGCTTCAGACACTATGCGAAAACATCTTTCTACAGCTTGGGTATGGCATGGATATTTTGACCATTCCTCAGTCTAACTTTTACCATGTCCTCTATTTCTTTGAATGGCACATTCATCAAAAGAGGTGGTTTATAGGCCCAACTCGTTGCCAGTTAATAAGGGCAAAAAAATCCTTTGCTTTAAAGTCAATTTTTGGTACTTGAAAAATTCTTATTCTGATTATCCTCTGTTTTCATTTCTAGCACAAATTAGTTTTCGTAGTGCTAAAGACCTTATATTCTCTCCCTTATATGTGAAAATTGACAATAGCAAATTTTCTGGATGACAAAAGAAACTATTTCGTTGAATAAAAGTGTGTACTATATTTCTTAAATTAGATTCCAAATATCTAAAAAAATGAAATAAGTCTCCAAATATGTAGCGCTCCTTCTGTTATGGAGGGCTTTGTCTTGACCTGGAACCATACAGGTTGCATATACCTTAATAATATATGTTGCAAGAATAATAAGATTGACAGATGGTTTTTCTGTGACCACATACAACCTTAAAATTCTACCTGCAATTGTTAGCCACTTTGAGTGAACAACTGGACCAGGCTTTCTTAATTCCAGGTCAGAATAACATTCACCGCGTGATATCGCTATGCAAATATCATATAGACATTGATGATCATTGCTGAGAACCATTCTATCTATATTATGTGGCATATTCTCCACACTTATTGAAGAAAAAGGAGCTACAGGTAGCTCCTGGTAGGTTTTGATTGCTTTACCAAGTGTTCGACAAAATTCTTTAGGACCAGTTGTTGCACCATCCAAAGAATTTAGTAGATGACGGAGATGTAACTCATTTGTTTGAAGCAAACAAATTCACCATTGTAATGGTCTATTGAAGCCAGTTCCATCAAGCGAATAATACCTCCCTTGTGCCCAGTATTAACATTTGTTCCATCGCATCCAATTACTGTTAGCCCATTTAATCGCATACTATGTGTTCCAAAATATTGAGTATTGCTTCTTCTATGGCTTTAGCTCCTCCTGTTGGAGCAGCAACATGTCCGATATACACAGGTAGATTCGTTTATAAGAGTGTAATGCTCCTCTTTCGTGGTCTTTGGGTAGTACCTTGTGTCCTTCTTAATTAGCACTTTTGTGTAGTCTTTCCTCCCATAGAAATATAATCCGGTTAAAAGAGACAAAGACACTGTTAACTTAGTAGACTTTGCAACTGCATTTTAAAGCTTTTTACGCTGTCTACGAATTTTATTGCGATCTACCGCATGCGAAGCCTCGCCTTCGTGTACAATTCCAATTTCTTGTAGAACAGCACTGGCAAATGAAGTAGCTGTTCTATCTGAAACTCCGTATCGATCACATTCCATTGCTAAGGTAAGGAAATCTAAACGATTTTATGATTGATATTCCAAGGTATTTACATCCGTATCTGTATACAAGGACGAAGACATAGTGTTGAGCTCAAGTAGCTCCATTGATTGAGCATGAGCAGCATCAGCATCAGTTTTAACCATTTTACGTTTTATTCTTTTGTCTTCCATCTGTTTTCTTTTTTCCTTTTCTCTTTTTTCAGTAGCAAGTACTTCCAATTATCCAATAACCATTTTCTTTTCTAATATTCGATCTTTCATTAACAATCGCTCAGCAAGTGCAATTTTCATGTCTCTTTGGCATTTGCATGTATTGAAATTTGTACACTTACAAAATGTGATATCGAACAGAAACGATATTTTTTTCATTACGCTATTTTTCCAATTTTTGTTGGTATTTTTATCATTCCTTCGCCCTATCATCTACGTTTCTCCCTGTAAAATCGATTCTTTAAAACATTTTTTATTTTTAATTTTTAATTCGAAATTTGCATAAAAATCGTTTCTTGCAAATATTTAAGCGTCTTGGGGCACCGGAAGATATTAAACAAAATTGAAAAAATTTCGCATGTATGCTAATACACTTAAAAGACAACTTTTGCACCCTATGCCGATTATTTTATCCACACTTTGAATTTTCGATCCACCCTACTGCACACTACTTGTCATCAGCGACGTAGTGACTGGGGAAATAGGGGTTTACATGCTCCGGGCTACAATCTTAGGTGGTATATGAAAGGGTATAAAAATAATACCATTCCCCGACATTCCCCCCCTTGCGCCATTTACCTTCCCTACACCACTGGCTATGGCGACGAAACATTAATGAATTAATGTCACATTTTAAAGCCAAATATAATCAAGGGGCGAAAAAATACTCTGCCCCAGGAGCCGTGCACACAAGCTAAGCCACTGATGACTGAGGGGAGGCGAAAATTATGGCCCGGGCGCCACTTGCCCTCGCTACGCCACTGCTAGCCATTGTATATTTCATACTATGTTCAACTCGTAATAGTGGTATTTATACAACTCTGTTGTTCTGTTTTCATGAATTTGCAATTCTACCTGTATTGCACTCTTTATCTAGTGCATCCATTTCTTTAATTTAATTCACTGATAAAGATCCCCTGTAGCGCCCCTCCCCTTTTGAGTTTTCGATACCATGTTCTACTGTAAAAAATGAATTGTTTCTATGTGCCTGACCTACCTATAAAATTTGCCCCATGACTTAGAATCGCACTGTACATTTATATTTCATATTTCTGTACTTATTTAGCTTGTTTTGTT
This sequence comes from Araneus ventricosus, assembly GCA_013235015.1. Lineage (NCBI taxonomy): Eukaryota > Metazoa > Arthropoda > Arachnida > Araneae > Araneidae > Araneus > Araneus ventricosus. The sequence continues at coordinate 4,643 of BGPR01042694.1, forward strand.
TTCTTTCATTTCACCAGCATCACTTATGAACGGCTTACAAACAGTTTGATGTAACTCAGAAAACACGCTTTTCGTTGCTCAAATAAAAACATCATAACGATAAATGAGCCTTCGCCGTCATTTTGGGTTGACTGAGTCATTCAAAATCGTTTAAGAGATAGATGAATTAAGATGAAATTATAATATCCATGTTCCCAAAAATAAGCCTATCGACCTAAGAACGATATGAATTTAAATACCTGGTAGAAACAAATGAAAGAAAATTATTATAATTTTAATATATAAATTATTTTATAAGAATTTGAATAATATTCAGTCTAAAATATTGATAGAAAAGTGTTTTATTTATATAACACTAGACTGTGCCTCCAACTCGCAGGAGAATTGCTGTGCAGTCCTCCCAGCTTTCCCATTGAAACACTGCTCGCTTCGCTCGCTATAATAAGCGCGCTGTGCATCCCAGCAAAGAGATATTTATGGGTGAGATTCATAAATTTGTTCTTGATGCTTTAACTGAAATCTGCACAGAATAAACGTGAAGAAGCTCTTTGTCTTAATTTTGTAAGCATTTAGAAGATAAATTGAATATTCAAATGAAACTAACATAGAAAACGGTGTGGTTTTATCTACAAGCTCACCATTATCACGCTAACCCATAGAAAGCTCTGAAAGATAACCACATTTGACGTCACAAAGAAATTTTATTTTTATTATCCCACCATATTTTAAAATTTGGTTGTTTGTTTGCGTTTGGAAAGTGAAATCACGTGATCCAGCAATTGCTATGGATGTTGCCAAATCCTTTAGCTAAATAACTTGCTTCATGGGAGCCGTACGAGATAAATAATTTTATGGATTGTTTCGTTTCTCTTCTCCCACAAGAGTTTGGTAAGAAAAAGACTGAGCAATGCCAGGCGCTATTCTATTTAATATCAAAACAAAAATTCACCATTATTTGCATGGCATACTTTAAAATTTGAATTTCTTTCAATTCATGATTATAAAACGTTCTCTCTCTCAGAACCTGCAACTGTCGTATGTAGGTGAGAAACAATTCTAGAATTCAGTTCCATTTCTTGTTGTTAAATTTATGAAGTTTCACCTTTCCTTGCGTTTAGGATTTGAAAGATTTTCCTGATTATTTCTCGATACAGAATTGAGAAATGATCTTGTTCATCAATAACAAATCCAATATACGGGTTTCATCTTCCACAAGTTAAAAAAAAATGTGAAAAATTGTTCTCTTTCAGATATCCATTTGGTGCTGGAAATATTTTTTTCTATTTATAGGTGACTTCTTTTATTTTATACTACAAGGAGAAAAGTTTCATGAACAGATACTTTTCGGAAAAAAAAGGAATGATAGAAAAATCACATCATTTTCCTTAGTTCGTATCATTCTTCCCTTATCATTATCTTTTTATTTTATTTCTCTCAATTTTTTTTAACCATGTCCTATTAGTAGAGGAAGATTGATAAAAATGCAGTGAACTTCTTCGAAATTTCGAGTCTTGAGAAAGTGTTTTTTCAAAGGCTCAGGTCACGCATCTTTGAAGTTGTATTAGTTAACATGACGATAAAATGAGCTAGCTTCAAAGAATGGGTAACTTTTGAAAGTTTAACACGTTCACGCCGTCTCGTATCACAGGTGGCTCATACTTAGATGTCCCATAAAGTGGCGCATCGCACAGGTAGTTCGCACTGATATCTCTTATCAGGTGGCGCGTACCACCGGTGGCTCGCTTTTGAATGTTTCATCAGGCGGTGCTTACCACCGGTGGCTCGCAATTAGATGTCCCATCAGGCGGCTCATGCCACCTGTGGCTTGCACTGATATCTCTTATCAGGTGGCGCGTACTACCGGTGGCTCGCTCTTGAATGTTTCATCAGGAGGTGTGTACCACCGGTGGCTCGCTCTTGAATGTTTCATCAGGCGGTGCGTACCACCAACAATTTAGTTCGTTTAGTAACTAGAAAAAATTTCAATATAATTGAAAATTAAAATAATAGAAATTTAAAGTATATTAATTGAAAAGTAGGATTTATTTTATTTCACCTCAATATTATAAACTTAACTTATATAATAAACTCGATAATATAAACATAACTATTCAATATTATAAACATAATTGATTATTTATTTCTATGCAATTTTTAAAACACTTCAGAGTACTGGCAGAAACATGACAACAATAGTGGTTAAAAATTAAAGAGCTGTAATGGTTATTATTGCGATGAAATTTCATTTTTTACTGTAGATCGACGCCGCCGGATAAAGCAAAGCTCTCTTAAAATAGGCGCCCATAAGAGAGAAACGTGAATTGCAGCGCCGGCTGAACGTGTTAAAGTAAGTTAAAAGAAAATCTTAATTTTTTTCTTTATTTATCTAAATCATGACATTTGCCTTCGTAATAAAATGAGAAAAATAAGATTTACGACCATTATGAGACCATGAAATGAGATATATCTCGATTTCAAAAATTTAAAGTCTATGAATTTCTTTCCAAAGGATTGTTAAGCTATATACTTTATTGTTCAGAAATAAATTTCAGGACGAAAATCGGGCATCCAGAATGAATCGAAAAAAACATGAAGTTGGTATTCATAGACAAGGAACCAGACACAGGAAGGTGTTTTGTTCGTGAAAACAGAAAACAACACAAAATAGGAAACGATAAAATTAAAAAAAAATTACTATTTTTACTCTGGATACAGAATTATCTTTTATATTTAAATTATTAAAAGATTCATTTTCAAAATATTCTATTTTCGTAATCAAAATTAGTGTGACTATTAAAAAAAATGAATACTTCATGAAGTCAGGTTTTAATGAAGTGGAGTCGTTATTCTTTAAATATTATAAGGTACATCTATTTTATTTAACTCCCCAAAAGTGACTTTTGATAATAAAGTACCTTCTGATAATCATGGAATGATATGCTCATTCGTTTTCCTTATTTAAATACCGATAGATTTTAATTGCTTTTTTATTTTGAAGAATCCCTTAAAGTAAATTTATTGAGGCCTGGAGTTGTTTCGAAAAACAATTCTTGATTGTACTTAAGAGACCTATGTTGCCAACATTTTTTTGTAATTTATGAGTGCCTTTTAAGCAGCAAAAACAACTTACAGGGGAAACTTATGAGACTTGACCTTAGTTTTTATTTTTTAAATATTTCTCCAATATTTTAATCGATACATCATAAAAGAGTTACTTTTTAAAATTGAGAATCTTCCTAAATCGATATCTCACTTAAGCATAAAGTAAATATATTTCATGGCATCATCTAAGGCCAAGTCTTCCTAAGAATAGGAAAACTTGACTCTAGACTTGTAAAAAAATCTTAAATCCTTATAATTTCTTATTAGAACACAATTATACTCATAAATAATTATTTAGAAACAAGTTTCAAGTGATTAATCTACTAAGCTCATCCAGAAAGTAAGTATCTTTTGCGCATATCTCCCGCGCATCTGACAGCACGAAGGTCGCGCATGCGTGGCTACTTCCTTCAACTCGAGAACGAATTAACCTAACCATTTCGTTTGTTTACGTTAACGTTTGAAGTCATTGTTTGTCGGTAATCGTGTTTCAAACAATTGATTGGCCCACCGACTGTGAAATAAGAGCTGATATCAAGTTTTTGAATGCGAGAAATGTTCGACCTTGTGATATTTATTGTCAGATAAGTGAACGTCAGTCCGGACCTAGCTCCATCCGACTTCCATTTGTTTTCTCATCTCAAGAAATTTCTTGCCTGTCAGCAATTTGCAAGTGATGATGAGATCAAGGTAAACGTCCAGAACTGGTTCAGGTCGCAGGCAGCCGAATTCTACGAAGCGGTTATGTTGCAATTAGTGCCAAGATATGACGCATGCCTTAATTCGCATGGTGAATATGTCGAAAAGTAGTTTAAGGTGTTTAGAGTTTTCTGTAGCAAAATAGAAATGAAAACAAATTGCTAATCTTTTTTAATACCCAAACGGTACTAACTTTCTGGCTGAGCTTTGTAATATAAAACGCTACTAACATAAATATCAAGGAGAAGTGTTTCTAGTGCAACATTTCGGCATGATTGTTTGTTTACCACATTGACGACAATCCCTTCGCATCAGAAAGTTAATTCCAGCCCTACACTGTACCTCATTCAGCCATGTACAACAATACTGCTGTAAATAACAAAATGTGCTTATATAAACTTGTGTTTTGATAAGGGGACATACGACTCTTAAACCTCGAAAAAATGGGGGAAACTGTCAAATATGATACATTATATCTCTGAAACAATGAAACTCACAATATCCCTTTCTTCCTTGAAAAATATTCTGTTCTTTCTCTTATAGTTCACTCATTTTAAAACCTATATACAGGAGAACCCCGCTAATCCGAAATTCCGGTTAATCCGAACCGATTTTATTTTCGAAAATTTTATGTAATTGAAAAGATTACCTGAAACGATTTGAATACACATACTAAAGACAAAAAAGTACTTTTTCAGCATGCATAATTTTGTACACATTGAAGAAACTAAAGCAATTCGCCGTAAGATAAGGTCACTTCGAACAGGAGCACATCCATTATTCTAATGAAAAGGGGAGACATATTCTCTTTCTATTGCTTTTGAATAAAAGAATTCATGTGATAAGAGTACTTATAGACTAAAGTTTTTAGCACACATCTTTTTCTTTTCTATTTTTATCGGAATTTCGGGTAATTCGAATTTTTTGTAATCCGAACAGGCACCGGTCCCAATTAGTTCGGATTAGCGGGGTTCTACTGTATTTATTTCAGAGAGTAATAAATATGGGTATAAGTTTTAGAGAAAAAATGAGATAGTCACCTTGCGCGCATGATTACGAATAAAATATTGGTCTAAACACAATATTTTGGGTATTTAAGTAATCCAAACAATCTGTTTAAGAAACTCAGCCTCAATTCATTAACATTTAAATTAATTTTCTATTTTATATACCAATTTAAAATAAAATGTTAAAAATAGTTAAAATTTCAACTTTTCTAACCCCCCAAAAAAACTTCTTCGTAGAAAATATGTACAAAAATTGTGGTTCAATTAGTAGAACATAACACAATACATATTCAGTTAAAATTTATGAAAAATTATTCAATAGTTCTTGAGATATTGTGCGCGCAATATAAAAAAAACACATTTTGAGATACAACGCTTTGAAGATATGGCAATTTCAATGTTTACGTTAAACAGCTGATACATTTTTCTTCATAACTTTCATAATTAAGGGAATTTTTTTAACGCGGATTGTTTAAAATTGTTTAAAAAAACTGGGAAATAATACATATTTTTTTTCATAAAATCGGAAATTTTCGAGGTTTGACAGTCGTATGTCCCCTTAAGCTTTTCAGGTTCGATCAAATCTCTATATAAACCTAAAAATTAAACCAATTAAAAATCAGATATTGTAAACTCTCGTAAATCTAATTATAGCTTGAAGTACGCTGAAAACTTGGAAATATTTTAATTCATCATACCTTTAAGAGTAAATGTATAATAAAAAGGTGTAAAGTTTGAATAAAAAGTAACTAATAATTAGCAAAATATAAATTAATACGTATAAGATCAGCTTCTTCCCCTAATGTTAACTAATTTTAGAATTAACATAAAATGTTTTAAAATATAAAAGTAGTAATTAACTTGAAGTTCCAAATTTATTTTCATTAAATGCATCATGTAGATAGTGCTACTATAAAATTAAGGTTAGTGTTAAATCTTCCAATATTCTAACTTATGCAGAATTTATATCTTGTACATCAGGAAGCTGTTACTAATTATTCAAAACTGTGGTTAAAAGGTAAATCTTCCAAAAAAATTAAATTCTTGTATATCATACAGTTGTAGTTAAGAATAGTTAAACCTCGCATAACGAGTGATTCCTATTACGAACAAAATAAATTGTAAAAGAATAATTCGCTTAACGAGCGACGTGTCACATAAAGAGTGACGAGGGAAGGGGAATTCCTGGATTGTGCGCTTGCTACTGTCATGTCCACGGAGCTTTTATTTTGCTTTAATTCTTATCAAACGTTGTGTCTAATACTTGTGCGTGCACTTTTAACTGTTAATCGTATTAGATATTTTGCTTTGATTTCTTTTTTCTAGTAATAAACGTTTTAAATTGAGAAAATGACTTTGGTTATCTTAATTTTTTGATTCTAGTAATATTTAATGCCATGGTTTTATTAAACTATTTTTCTGCCATGCATTGACAGTTGTTGATACGCTACGTAACAAATGATGTGACGTATTTGAGCGACGTAACGAGTTGACTGACGTGTTTGAGTCAATGAAGTAACGTAATTGACTTATTTCTTTTAATAAGGATAACAGGACAGGTTCATCAGTCCGTGTTTAGCACTCATTCCGCTCTTCATTTTTGAAAATTCGCATTCCATGCTGGATGATTCTGAATAAAAGATGATTCAAGCTCCTTAACGATCTTATAAATAATTTTCTATGAATAAACGTTATGCATAAAATGATTTGAGTATTTTTTTCGGAATGGAACACATTATCGTATTTTACATTGATTTCTATGGGATAAATTGTTTCGCATAACGAATTATGCTCGTTTTGCGAGGTTTCACTGGCTGAAATTCAAAGGGCATTCTTTTGCATTACTTATCCCTGCCTTATTAATTTAAGAATTTATATCGTAGTTTCTCGATGCATTATTGAATAGAAATCATTATATGTAGAAGCAATACAAGCCATTTTTTTCCAAGCTTAATTGATAGCATTACATTGAGCAGAAATCCCATAGCAATTACAAGAAAATTCAGTCATGATTCTTTTGCATTACACATCCCTGTCTTATTACTTTTAAGAATTTATATCGTAGTTTCTCGATGCATTATTGAATAGAAATCATTATCTGTAGAAACAATAAAAGCCATTTTTTCCCAAGCTTAATTGATAGCAATAAATTGAACAGGAATCCCATAGCAATTACAAGAAAATTGCATTCTCCTACAACACATAAATCTACTTTGAGTCCCAGAAGAAATACTAAAAAAGTTTGAGCAATAATAGTTAAGAGCTTAGATAATTCTTCCTGTCAAGCCCGAATAGTCTCCGTCTGCTTCGTTGGAGGTCTAATATATCTTCTCTCAGAAATCAGGGAACCCAAGACTTGGTTCTATAAATAGACTGAATAAGATTCAAATATCACATTTAAAACCCTCTAAGCGTTTTACACGTATTTTTCCGTTTCTCACATTGAGTTCAAAAGCAGATAATTCACGCTTTTGTGTATAATTTCTGAAGCTATCTTGGGTAAAATATTTTTAAGCTTTCAGTCTTGATGAAACGCAATAAAGATCCACTTATTCACTTTAAAAGCTAATTTTTACAACTTTAAGCCCAGCACATCAAAATAACTAATCGCTCAGAGGGCTAAACACATGAAAATTAATCTATATAAATAAAAAGCGAAAATTCATAAATAGTTTTCACGGAATAGAATTCAAAACCACCCATTTAATTTCTAAATTTCCCAAACAATTTCTATGAAGCCTAAAGAAAGTTTTATTGAAAGATTCACGACAATTAAACAAATATTTATTTTTTAAAATTATTAACGAAGATTTTACACATATAGAAAATATCATTTTATATTTTAAGTTGCCAATCCTTTTGAATGAAAAGTTTACAAATGTTTTGAATCATTTTATTATTTCTTCTTTCAGAGTGTTTAATTAAGTTTTGCATCAACCGTTGAAAATATTAATAATTTTTGCTGATCTTCAAAAACATTCTAGTCAAGTTTGTGACTTTACGAAAAATTGTGAGATTTAAAATTTGTTAGGTGAAGCCGAAATTTTAATTAAAAATAAAGCTTCAGGCAATAAGAGTATTTTATGTATTATACTAATTTATATAAAAATATTTCCTCCATAAAAAGTATTAGGCTTGTATATGTGGTGGTCAATGCGTTTAATCGGCTCTTATATATAATTACTGGATCTTTATCCGGTTTTTACATATAATCACCTAGGTAAATATACATAAACTGGGGGTTCTGACCCTATTCACTAATGCTCGCCAACCCCCTAGAAGGATTGAGTAGAAATCTTCCCAGGTGTGCTATGCAAACCCTACTCGCTTCGCTTAATACAATGAAGACACTGTGCATCCTAACAGAAAACATTTGTGCTTAATCGATTTCCTTCTGATATTTTAACTTAAATTAGCACAGAATAAATTTCTTGGCCTTGGAGAGGATACTTTTCTTGATCTTGTAAGCATTTAGAAGAGAAATTGAGCATTCAAATGAAACTAATAAAGAAAATTATGTAAAGAAATGGTAAATAAGAGTTTCTATTTATATAAAGAGTATCCTAAAAACAAATCGGTAAGACTTAAGCACGCGGTGCTGTTTCGTGACCAAGTTCGCCGTAATTGTGTCAACCATTAAAAAGATCGGAAGAAAAGGAAAAAGTGAAAACACTGAGTGGCTTTGTTGTTTTTGTGAGGAAACATAGGAAGAAGAAGTGACAAAAGG
>BGPR01042695.1:2979-13176 GCA_013235015.1 Araneus ventricosus
AAACGCATAAAAATAGATTGAAAGGAAAATAACTAATCACAGAAGATTAAATCAAGTTACGAAAAAAAGAGCGTGCAGGAAATAAAAGATACGAACATTTAAGATGGATACAGGTTTATAGATTGATTTCCAGATTCGAACACTGTAGAAGTTTCTCTCGGAACTCAGAGAAACCGCAATGTAAGAAAAAACAGAGAAAGTAATAAAACGACAGTTAACAATAGCATTAGAGCAAACAATGCGAAGGAAGAGGGAAAAGAAGGTTTATCAAAATGAGAGTTGCGTCTTGAATACAAATAAACACCATCGCGCCGGAGAAGAAAGTCCTTTGTTAGAGTCGGTGTCCGGTCAGCCAAGTAATGAGTCGAAGAATGATAATAAGTCTGGTTATTAAAAAAAAGATCTGCATTAATATCGGCTGGGATTGCATCGCAGACGCTGCATTCTCGCGTAATGGGTTTATCTCCTTTCCTGAATGGTAGGGAAAAGTAAACGGGTCAGCTGGGAAAAAAGGGAAATACTTGGATGCAAAGGTCACTGTTTTGGAGACTTTTAAATATTTCTGGGAAGCCCAAGAAGGGTTGGTTTTTTTACACATCTACGCTGACATATTTGCTGAATGAATAATTTTGAAACTGCGGGGCAGCGCGCATTTATTGAAGGGAAAAAGAGGAGGCTTAGAAAAAGACATTAAACCAGCGGGAGTGTTCTCCCCTAAACTTTCTCGTATACTTCCCCAAAAAGGTGCCGTTTCCCCTTCCCGAATTCGAACCTATTGTTACCCAGAATCCAATGACTATCAGAAGGTTTTTCATTACAGTGATTGAAAAATATCTAGGCAAAAGAATGAAATTCAAAGAGATGCGTAGCGATTTTCTTCTCTTACCGGCTCAAGGACAAACTGACGTAATTCGCTACTTCGTAATGAAATTCCTCTCCGTTCTTCCAGTACGCATGCGCGTGGAGATGACGGATTCTCTTCAAAAGTAAATTATACGGACCGAAATTCATGACGATAAAACTGTGTATAAAATTTTATCTATCTGGCTTTTCAAGTTTTTGAGTTATAGCGTTCGCATGACCTCGAACATACAGACAGACAGACTTCCCTTTGACGGATTTTGTCCAAAATTTGATAGAAACCTACAAATTATGTGTCAAGTTCACACACCAAATTTCATCCCTGTATCTCTAATAGTTTTCGAGTTATCGTGTTCATAGACACACAGACAGACATAATTCCAAAATTGTGTTTTTCGGACTCGGGGAGGTCTAAAACGTGGAGATTCGTCAAAATCTCGAGTTCGAATTTTTTGACGATTACAATACTTTCTCTTTGTATACTTCGTGTACAGGAAAGTAAAAAAGTTGATTGAAACCAAAATAAGAAAGATACAGAAAAGAAATGAAACTCTCAAAATTAGTTATCTATACTTATAAAAGTCAATGTTTGAGTGTGTGTGTATGTGGGTGTGTGCGATGTCCAGACGAATCTATCGCACTTACAGCCATGAAATTTGGCACACAGATAGTCGTAATGGTGAATCAATACACCTCGAAGTTGAAATTTTAAAATTTGTTCTATTTAATGTTTTGTGTTATTTTTGGTCATTTTTGGCGCGTTTACGGCTATTGTATCTTTTCTAATGATCGTTGAAAAACAATCAATGAACCATCGGATAGAACAAACAATTTTAGCTCTAATGAAGTTTGTTTTGAATTTCTAACGTAATTTACTGAATTTTGAGAAATTTTTAAATTATAGTCACTTTTATAGTAATTTTTGAAAAGGAATTTTTCAAATTATCGCATCTGACGTTCTAACAACTCTATAATTTCCATTTTTTTTCAGCTTATAACTGGAACGTTTCTGTCGGATTCAAAACAAGAACGGTTAAAATATCTTATTACGTTTTTTGTAATTAATTTTTCCCTAATGAGTTCAAACAGTGTTTTGCTAGCGATATTTGACAGCGAGCGTTTCTTCGGACCATCCCAGAATGCGTCGTTGCAATTTCATTGGCTGGTGGTGAAGTTCCTCGCAGGAGATGACGTAATGTGCTTTCTAAAATCCGATTCCTTCCGGTGACGTCATTACATTCGTGTCATTGTCGAAAATCAATTATTTCATTCATTGATTCATTTGGATTTTCGACAATCAATTATTTCATAAATCATTGTCGAAAATCCAAAACTTTTCGTGTCATTGGGGGCATTTTCCCCCCATTTTGTTGAAGTCCTGATTCCACGGGCAACGCCGTGCGCGTACTGCTAGTGTATATATAAGTATCACAAAAAAAATGGTAATTTGGTGACAGTTATTTTAAATCGCAAAATAAACTGAAGGATAACGTGTGGAGGACGGCAAATTCAATGCAAGTTGTTACAAAAGGGACACGATCAAAATTCGTTTGGAATGTTGACTTTTACAGATTTTAAAACCTTGAGTATTTCTGAACTAAAATTCAAAATTAAGAATGATTTTAAATAATACCATTAGATGGTATAAGTAATATATTCAATACTGCAGCTCGCTTCATCCGTAGTTGCATTGAAGATTTTGATTCACCTGTGTTAAAAGTCAACTTTAATTTTCTTGTTGTGTTACCACGTTTACGAATCAGTCAGTCCTTTACAAAGTTCCTTTTTGTATTTTGGATCCTGGATCAATGTGCCTAAAAGGTTTGTCTTAGATGCATTGCTGTTATTTTCTTTCTAAATAAAGTGTGACTTCAAATAAATATGCATCTACAATACGTTATCAAACAAGAATAGTTTTGTAAACAATCAACAACTAATACCGTTAAAATTCTTTACAGAAATAGATGTTTAATAGATGAAGAATGTTGTTGAAGAATGTAGATGAAGATGTTTAATAGATGAAGAATGTTTTTATTTTCTTTCTAAATACAGTGTGACTTCAAAGTAAATATGCATCTACAATACGTTACGAAACAAGAATAGTATTGTAAATAATCACAACTAATACCGTGAAAAGTCTTTACAGAAACTTCGAGTTATTATAACTGTGACTTTAAGACAGATGCAGTAATCATTTCCCCCCAGGTTCGATTATTGTGGTGCAAGCAAGGGTAGTGACAGCAATACTTAGTTTTAATCCAGAAGAATTAACAGAAAAATATTACAGCGATCTTTATATCACTTTAAATAAAACATAAGACATTAAATGAATATAACTGAATGTGCAATAGGCATTGCACTTTATTCGGTTGGCTTTATTCATATCTCGAAGGAAAAATAATTACAGTAGCTTTATTCTTCGCTCGACTAACAATAAGTATGTGATACTTCAGCCGCCATTATGCGGCTAGCTCACAGGAAGTGAAAATGACGGTTAAAATAAGTTGGGCCATACTTGAATTAAAGTAAATTTATTGTTCACAATCTTCCACATAGAATTATTTTAGATTAACTAAGTTTACATTACATTTAAGTTACATTGATCAACTCTCTACGCATGTCGAGTTTTATCCGTCCCTGTTAAGAGGGATGAAAAGGCACCTTCTCGCACGAAGGCTCAAGTCACACTGTCTCTCGTTCTTCTCCGGAAAGTCAAAGGTATTTGCAGCGCCATCCACCGGCGGGAGGGCGAGACAAAATGTCATTGTCACAATACTAGATTTCGATTTCTTAAATAAATAAACAAAAATATTAAAAAATACCTCTTTTCCAAACCAATCAGCAAATCAGCTGAAGGTATTGTTTAGGTAAGGGTAAAGGTAAACTAAAAGTACTATTCTCGCTTTATAACGAGTTGAAGTATGTTTTGTTTTACAAAGATATAGTGCTATGGTTCATAAGCAAAGTTTCCCATCTATTCGCATGTAATTCCTGAAATAGCAGAGGGCACTCATTTCAATATTGAATATATCCTGTAATTACGATCTTAAAGCGAGGAAATGCAAAAGCCCATTCAACAAAGATGTATTTAGGACGAATACAGCCATGATGCTCCGATTTATGAGCGCATGTTGAATTGATTCTTTTAATTCGATTGATCTTGTGAAATGAAAATTGTCTTTGTAAATTCAAAGTGTTGTCACACAACGGTGATAACACATCCATTGGCAAACTGTTCCTAAAAAACTGTAAAATGTTTTGAATTCATATTAATTACTAACAGCCGTAAAGTGCACTGAGCCTCATCTTGCCAAACCGAAGGCATCAGGTTTATGAACACTTATACGTAGTGTTGCCATAATTGCCAAGCATTGATACGGGACGTTAAAGATGTAAGGGCAAGCACTGATAAGGGACGTTAAAGATGTAAGGGCAAGCACTGATAAGGGACGTTAAAGATGTAAGGGCAAGCATTGATAAGGGACGTTTAGAAAGATGCAAGGCTAATCCTTTAACGCCCAGTCATATTTTAAAGTTGATTTTACTTTCTTAATTATATCATTTTCTTCTATCACATAATTATAAAATTGGGCGCAAGTCATTTTAAAATTATAATAACAAACCAAAATTGCTTCAGTTGTCTCCACTGACAACCTGTTTCTTTCGCCCGACCATTGAGTTGACATTAGGAAAAATATTCTCTCCACATTTGCATTGTGGACTGAAATACCAAACGCGTATTCGCATAGCTTTATTAGACATGACATCTGGTAGTTTGTATCTGCAACAAACTTCAGCCAACCGGTGTCTCATGCAGAGTTTAGGGAGAAAAGGGAAATACAGTGACAGTCACGCATATACGGGACGTATGGCAACCCTACTTATACGCAAGCGCAAAGAAGCATTTAGCTTAGAATGACATCTCTTGCCATTTCTTGGCGTATTTTTCTTTTTCGGAAAGTGAGCTACGCATAAAAAGGTTATTTTGAGAATTACTTATTTCCTTTACGGAAAAATAGCATTACTTGAGTTAAATTCTTAGAGCTGTTATAAGAGATAACCATCTTCAGAAACAACCTTTTACAGATTTGATTAACGTTTGATATCACTAGCTAACCGGTTATAAAACTAAGACAGAGGGAATTAACAGGTATGGAACAAGCTTTGCCTTTGCAATTCATAGATCAGGTGCAAATAAAGTTGAAATGGGAAACGTCTTTGTTCATGAACGTCAACAAATTAAAAAAGGAAAGTTTGAGTTGTATTTGCAATATTCAAAAAGAATATGTTTGAGTACTTCGATGATTGGGAATTTCTGGTGTTGGTAAACTCAATTTGTCTTATGATGTGTTTACCCTTTGCAGCTACAACTCTGAATCTTGAAAAACTTCTTTCCAGGGAAGTCCGCGACACACAAAAATAGCCGAGTTTTTATTTCTGTACATCGAATGTAACTATTTTAAGGTATGTGAATGCCTTCTGGCACTTTGCGGAACACGCCAAACCTCCTATAACAAGTTCGAGTGAATGTATTTCATCCATTTTTGCACAGTATATAGCTAACATGCTTATCTGTGCTATGAACTAAAATATTTCTAATACCTCTAAAGGTTTTGGAGATATTCCAAACTTCGTGAAAAAAAACTCGATTTTTTTTTTTAAAAAATCAACTAATTTTTTTCTCTAAACAGTCGTTGAAATAAATAAATATTGTCAGAGAGCTTGGATTTTAGTTCGTAACATATCTAGAAACAAATAAAACATTTTGGCCAAATTTCATTTGAATATCTTAAAAACATTCTCCAAAATGAGGTTCACCGCGAAGAAAAATATCGAAAAACACAATTTGTCAGAAAACGCGTTTGAAGATTTTCAAACAATACAAAAAATTTTGTACTCAGTTTAGAGTCTTAAAACTCGCCCTACTTATAATTCAAACCCTGTTTTACTTGATTTTAAACGATTTTTGTGTTCTTTTAGCTTTTTAGATTTTTTTCTGAATAATTTTGTGTAGTAGGTAGTGAGTGACGTCTCGATGCATGAAATAGCCTTTTGTCAATTTCTATGTAATTTTTAAGCATGAATGGACAAATTCAGTGGCGAATCCAGGGGAGGGGCTATCGGACTACAGCCCCCCCCCAGACTCAAGCAGAATTCTTGATTTTATTTAACATCATTACAACTGTTTTTTTTTTTATATCCCTCTTTTTAAAAAATAATAAAAACGTTTCAACGTTGCAATCTGGCTATACAGGGTCGAAAATTTTCCTACTTTTGTAGTCATTCCACTTGTATTTGTAGTTTTGACGCGGTCGAAGACATTTTTTGGCTAGTTATTTCATTGTAATTTTTATTAAATTATCGAAAGTATTGTATTGTTCTTTATGATTCTTATTGTCAGGTGAATAAAGTCTGTAAAGTTAAACAGTTTGGGTTTACTTTAGCCTTGAGGTTTGACATTCGTCACGACGATACAAAATTTTTATGCTCTCCGGGGGGCCGCCGGGGGGGGGGGGGGGGGGGGGGGGGGGCGGTGGGTGCAGAGTATTTTGAAATACTTGAGAACAGGTAACAGTTCAAAATAAATGGAACTAAATTATAATACTGCAATATGAGCGCCTAAAAATAATTTTTACTGTTGTCATTATTGTTATGTTGTATTTTTTTAAAAAAATGTCGTCAGAAACCAATAAAACAATAAAAATAAGTAAATGAAGCTTAAATTTATATTTTTAGACAATATATTGCTTGAGAATTAAAAAATAGTTATTCAAACTAATTGTTTGTATTTTTAAGTTTCTTTAAATTGCCACTTCCGGTTTATTATTTATGTTATAACTTTACTTGTAATTATAGTAGAAACAAAAACAAAGCATATTTAGATACCTAAATATATGGCCTATAAAATGAACAAATAATGACGGGTTTCTGTCTTTTTCAAACAGCCGCTGATGTTAAAGGCGTAAGACTGCTTTACTCGCGTGTCTCTTTTCCGATTTTCAATTTTTTTCGCAACTTCTGTTGTTACCTGTATCTCTAAAATAACACATTAGTGATGTTTTTAACATATGTACTTACCGAAATATAGAGGATATCCATACAACGTTTTGTGTGGTGTTTTGGCGTGTGAATCAAATTCCTTTCTGAGACCCCAATGGGAAGAACGTAGTCCTACTTAAAAAAAATTTCGAAAATTTTCACCAAAAGGAGGAAGTTAGGACATTTTAATGGAGAGATAAAAGAATTTCTTGAGCGCAATGTACTGTAATGCTCAATTTATTTTTTGAGAGCGGTTACCT
Organism: Araneus ventricosus; assembly: GCA_013235015.1. Lineage (NCBI taxonomy): Eukaryota > Metazoa > Arthropoda > Arachnida > Araneae > Araneidae > Araneus > Araneus ventricosus. The sequence continues at coordinate 10,140 of BGPR01042695.1, forward strand.
TTTTTCTTTTCGACCTACAGCTACGACACGAAGATGTGATCGGGATAACACAAATACAAAAAATAAAAAAATAAACCTGTCAAAATCAGCAGAATTGGACTTGGGACAGTTTACGTCTGAGGTAGAGATTTCGAGGTTTGAAATCTAAAAACACCTTGCAAATAAAATATTGTTCCACATAATCATAATCTCTGCGATTCGAATCTTCTTGCGACATTCTTATCTACAAGGTTACCCAGAAATGAAGCCATCAGATTTGGGCTCCGAGAGGATATCACTGATCCGATTAGGCCCAAGTCAGTTTTGATCGGTCCGGTCAGTCTTACGCAGACTTTGTTTTCGAGAATCGATTCGGTAAATTTAAGACGATTATAGAAAAGATCCAAGAATAAGCATTCGCATTTGATAGAAAGCTACATGAAATGCAAGAACATAGAATTTTTGCAGAGCATCAACTTCCTTTAAATCCTACAGATTTCGTTTTCCTCAGTTTAACTACTATATAGGAAAATAATAATAAACTGAAAAATTGTAAATTATACACATTCTGGAAATCATGAAGACTATGTAAAACTAGAAAATCACCCGTCATGGTATGAAGGGTGCAAATTAACTCTTCATTCGAGATATTTCCCGCCAAATCTGACGTGTTTAATTTGATATATATGCGAGAGAAATGTTCAACACTGACTGAAAACAAATAAAATAAACATACAGTGGAGTCTCCCTATAACGAAATCGCTTGGTTCCAATTGAAAAATTCGTTATAGAGAAAATTTCGTTATACGGAGATTAGAGAATTTTGCAGTTATTTAAGTAAATGTAACAAACTTTTCAATAGGTGCGATAAGTTCAAATGTATTTAATTATGATTTTCAATTAAAAATGAAGTGATATATATTATAAATTTGTTAAAATTATACTAATTTTTATTGTGTAAATAAAATGCTCAAAAGTTAAGACAATTCACCTATTTAGAGAATAGTATGTACTTACGTTTATTTTACTTGAAAAATTCCGTTATTTTACATTGCTTTGCATTTTGTGATGTTAAATTTTCACATTTTACGAGTGAGTGGTTCCAGAAAACAGGCACTTGTGAGTGAATTGGTTGCACAGAAACTATCAACTTTCTTCAAAAATGACAAAAATCGAAAAGATAAACCTCTGAAAAAATTCGTTATAGGGAGACAACCACTTCGTTATATGGAGAATATTTTGAATGTTATTTAACATCCCGATTAAAAATTTCGTTATAGGGAGAAATTCGTTGCAAAGAGACTTCGTTATAGGAAGACTCTACTGTATGTATTATGACAGGAAATATTTTTTATTTACATATTATTTACCTATTTCTTTATTCAAAACACCTCTTGGTAAACAACAAACAGTGTGAAGTATTTTTCGTTGTTTAACTATTTTTCTTGTACTTCAAATGTCTTTCTGTAAATTCTAACGTTGCCTAAAAATATTATCAAATTATATCATCACGATTGCACTAAATAATCAGATTCATCGTATCGTCCAAACTATATCACGCGCATGATATACCACTGACGTAAATTACTACTTACCATTAAAAAACGGAAATTTATTTGAAATATATGAGTAATACAATTTAAAATTTCTCGGGAACTATTGATCATAGCGAGATAAATTTCATATCAATCGATAGAAAATTTTATTTTACTATTTTAGAGCTATTAAAGTTGAAATTAGAACGTCAATTACTCTTTTAAATTTAAAAATTCTGAAATTTAGGTTGTCTGAGAATGAAATAATGCTGTTTAACGTCTCGCAGTGCTATGGCGCGAGTTTTATTGTTGGTGATGTCAGAGCGTTACCGAGAGATCTGAAATATTATATTAGTAATTATTCTTATTGCAATGTTTAAAATATAGCATTGGATAAAAATTAGTAGAAATAGATTACAGTCCCGTTTACAAGCTGCACGAGGGTTATTTTGGAGCGAACCACGTAATGTTTAGCAATAGTGAGATGGCAATGACGTCTCCCTCCTTTCCTTGATTTGGCAACCCATCTCTGTTGCTTCTAAGTCATACTCAGGCGAATGAACTCTGCATGGAAAACGATTTGTCTGCCATACAGTCCGACGGAATGTTTTCAATAATATTATACAATAATATTTTTTCCATTATTAATGGAATTGACTTTAATAAAACGCCACAGCTATTTTCTCTCTTAATCCGCAGTACACTTATTTTAATAAACTACTAACATAACATCTTCTTGATATTGTAACGAAATTGTCTTGTGGGTGTACGTGAATGCAGTCCAATAAGCAGGATTAAAAAAATAAAGCTCTTTATTTTACAAATATTCCAAGCAAAGAAACGTAGCACAAGTATTAACACAGCACTAGGAAAAATTCACAACAGAGACTACCAATAAATCTCAACACAGCGCTCAAAGGTTTCTTGTTAGCTCACCAGCTTGCTTGCAGATCAAACTCCAACTAACTCTTCTTGGCTTGAGAGCTTGCCTTTATGCTTTTCAACAGGAAGTGACTTCATTACGTAGGAAGTGACGTAATCTCCAGAAAGTTCATGAAACCAGTAGAAATAGGTTGAAAGTTCGAGGTCCTTCTAGAAAATTTCCTTTGTCACCAAAGTCGCCAAAATGGTCAACAAATTTGTTGCCAATGTCGCCAAATTTATCGCCAATGTCGTCAAATTTATCGCCAACTCGTCAAGTTTGTCGCCAAGATTAGCACCTCAGGGAAACGACTTTTAGCTTTGTAACAATATTTTCATTGTATTCCTTTACATTTCTCCACAACTTCAGAAGTCAGAACCATGCTTTCCATGGAAGTTTCATATTTTCGACTTCATCAAGCTGATTAATATAATACATCATAAAAATAAACAGTAGGGGGAGTTAGGGTAGATTGATACGCGGGAGCTTTGATTCACTCCATAAATTTTGATGATTGGAATGACTCAAGATGTTCATATCCCCTCAACAGTGGCGAATACAGGGGGGTGGCTATCGGGCTGTAGTCCCCCCCCCCCAGAGC
>BGPR01042696.1:0-13175 GCA_013235015.1 Araneus ventricosus
GCAATATACCTTAAAATTTTCTGTATTTTTAAAGATTTATTGCTGAATAATATGACCTGAGATTAAAAATAACCTCAAAAATACCAATTCTACTTTGACTATTATTGTCAAAATATTAATTGTTATCTGTTATAATAATTTCCAAGCTGTAATTCTATGGAATTTTACAGTTATGAATATTGTTTTTATTTGTGTTCAAAGTTAGCAAAGCAATTTTGAGATGTGTATGATGTATACTTAGTTATATCCTACACAAAGCTTTCTAAGTTAAAATGTATGTAATAATATGTTTTTGATTATATTGTAGATATTAAGAGGAGTTTTCTAGCATTTTGATTATTTTGATTTTGAAAAGTTTCTTATTGATATTTAAGTTAAAAATTGTCTGTTGTGAAATGCAATTAAATGAAAGAACTGATTAAGAATCTGTAGTCTGGTTAATGTTACATTATTTTATTATTACAATGTTGTATTTGATTTATCATTACAAAATTGCACTAATTTGGTACTATAAGTATGTGCATATTATAAATAAACCAGTATCTTTATATATACCAGTATCTTTCTTCTGTTTTTTATTAATATTCATTTTTAATGTAGGGATTTCCCAGATAGAATTAAACTTTTCATACTCTTTGTAAAAATATAATAAAGGAAGTTTATCTATATAAATAAGCATATTAGCTAGTATTTTATTTAAAATATCAAAATTTTTTATCTGTTTTAATTATCACAACTTGACACAAGAAAGTTAATTACTTTGTTTAAAACTTAGAATTCTAATTATTAGTTCTTGATTAGATACTCTCTTAAGTGAATATTTCATTCATATTAATGCATGTAAATTGAACAGTGTTTTTATAAATTGAAATTTATTTATATAAATGGATTCTAGTAGACTTTGTTTGTCCTTTCAGGCAATTTGTGATTTTTGCATCCCGCTGTTTCTGGAGGATTAACTGGATAGAGGAATAAAGCTTATCTGCATCATCATGATTTCTCTATTTTATTGCTCAGGGAACACGTGCTAATGTCTTCACAATTCATTTGTATTTATGCACAGTATAGTTCACTTCATGACTCAAATCAACACAACCAACTTATATTTACTCTTCCATATATCTTTTCAAAGTTTCTGTTTACATTAAATTTTGAATAATAAAAAGAAAGTGATACTCTCTGATCTGAGAATATTGTAGAACTTTGTCTTAAAAGTTTAAATAAGAATTCATATTGACATTTATATACACTATATTTATTTATATTTACCTTGTGTGATTCTGTTGATCATAGTTTGAATAGATGCTTTAATAATGCAGTAATTCTCTACTTAATTTGAGGAAATAAAATTTAGATTTTCTTTGTTGTATCTAAGTTGTCATTACAACCTTATGCAGTCATATTATATTTTGACATAGTTTTCTTTTTCTGCAATTATTTTTTACAAATGTCAGAATGATGGTGCATAAACCCTAAATAACTTCAGGTCCTTTCTTAAAAAAATTGTTATAACCCTGGAGACTGAAAAAAATGATATTATATATAAGATATATATTTCAGATAAGATATATTTCAGGTTATTTTGCTTAAAAAATTTTCCTCTCATGAATATAAAAATTTACTCATAAATGATTCTAAACTTTAGATAATCATTCTTTTTTAAAGAATATGGTTTTAGTAAATCTGAATAGTGAAATGTATTTTTATAGTTAGTATTTTAATCTGTTTATAGTGTTAAGTATTTTTTTAATAATCACTTAGACACAAAGAATTAAGATCAGTATGAAAGATGTGAAATCAAAGAAGTTGAAATATGTTTTGCCCATTTGTAATTTTTATGACATTTTTATGTTTAAGCCTGCATATATTTTCCCAAACAAGGAAATTCTGCCTATAATACATAATTAAAAAGTCACAATTAAACATTTTTCCTATGGTGTGCAGAATGAGCGAAGTTTTATGGGTGTTTTTTAACTCCTGGTAGAAGTATCCTAAGCGTAAAGTGTCATTCCATTATGCCCTGCTCATGGAATGGCAATTGAATATTTTTATACTATATATAATAAATCACTTTTGTGCATTAGAAATTATGAACTCGCAGTGTTTGTTAGAAATGTTATGTAATTTATTGTTCTTGTTCAATAAAAATATGTGACCTTATTTTGAGTTATTTGCATTTATTATAACATTGTGTTGCAAAACTCTATAAAGATATTTCATTTGTTTTATAGGTTGAAAAAATTAGGAAAAATTAACTTTAGAAATTAATTTTCTGTATGGAAATTACATTCTATAAATTTTTGTATATTAAAAAAATAATTTCTTGTTGAAGACTTAATATATTCTGGAAGGGGAGATGGTTTAATATTAATTTAATAAAAAAAATAGTTACCTGCATAGGTTTAAAAAATCACATGAATTTTCTTTATGGATATTAAATTCTATCAATTTTAGTATCTTGATTAATAATGAATGTGAATTTAAAAATTAATTTATTGTTGAAGTTTTAATATATTCTGGAAGAAATGGTATATTAACTTTAACAACAAAAATTAATTTCCTGCTGCTTTAAAAAAATCATGATCTGAAAGAAAAAAATTATGATCTTTTCTCGATGAAGAATAAATGAAAATTAATAATTTGAAAAATACTTTGTACTTATTAAATTATGCATCCATATGTTATAAATGTGGTACTCTACAAGAGACGAATAAATTTTTTTTAATGTTCCAGATTTATTTTTAATTTCTGTATTAAAGAATAGGTGAGTTTAGTGAGAAAAAATATCAGAACAATTTATCAAAAGAAATTAGTTGTTAAATTTAATAATCGTCAAAGGCGAGTTAAAAATGCAGAAAAACAAATTATTGTTTACATCGTTCTCATGACGATAGGGATTGGTTTCGTTTCTATTCGCGTAATAGTGACGTATACCGTTTAGTTCTCTTAATGGCGAGTGGTGGCGTACTGTCTATGTGAAAGGCAACGTTAAAAAAGTTGCCATTAGGGCCTATGGGAGTGAGACCTCTGATTCTTCTTGTCTGTGCCTCGGTCCGAGTCCGGAACGTAAATGGATTTATTGCACATAATTACTGTAATAATCTTTATTATGTATTTTAATATAATTATGAATCATAATCAATAAAATTATAATTTTCATTAGATATTATATAATATTGATATTAATTTTAATGAATAATTTTGATTAACAATTATAATTAGATAATTAATTATATTGATGATAATTTTACTAATTAATTTTAATTACTAATTATTTTTAAATTAACATTTCTGTTAATTATTTAAACTGTCGTTAGTGAATTTAACGAAACTTTGCTAGAACCTTCAGTATTTTGAGACGCTTTTGATTTCTATTATCTGGTTAGGACTTTCCATGAATGTAATTCTATTTGTTGGAAACAATATATTTACTGAAGCGTTCACTAATGAAATTTCAGCTCAGATTTCTTTGGAATTAAATATATTCTCACCCAATTCTAATGAGCCGAGGCGGACTGGCCAGGTTGCCAGCTTGCCCGATGGCAAGTGGGCCCCTTAAACATAAGCTGATATGGGCCCTGTGTATGTGAAAGAGAGAGAAAGGGAAGAATTTTTTTTCTAGAGAAATTCCTGCTTCTTTTCTAAAGCAAACAAAATAGCAAGTAGTTTTATGTTCTTCACACAACCTTTTCTTCCTGTGCAAGGTCGGGACGCAATGAACACTCATATCACCCCCGGCAAGACTGAAGATTACCCCTCTGAGCAGGAAGGCTGCGGTCCTTGGAAATGTCAAAATAACATTCTTTTTTGTTGTTAGTGCTCTTTACAGTAGTAAAACTGATGGAGAAGTGAACAAAGAAAATAGTCTATTTCGGACCCTCTGAAACTTACAAGGGGAGGGGGAATCATGTAATTTGACAAAATGGCATCCGTGGGACATTCGCCTTTTCCTTGGAGGTGGGGAGCTATGGGAGTGTTTCTTTGGTTATGTTAACAAGGTTGTAAAAGCAGTAAAAGGCCCTTTCTTTCGTGGGTGTTGGGAGGTGTATTCCTGTTTTCAGTCAACAAAGACTGAAAAGAAAATGCATAGCATAAGAAAATGCATAGCATACGAAAATGCATAGCATATCTTAGAGAAGGAGAAAAAAAGACTTAGATATGTGAACTCAAATTTTCCCTCTCTTTAATTGCTTTTCTAGTATTAAATACTGACAGCGGCGAACAGCTAAATAATTCATCTTATTAACTGTATGGATTAAATTATGCCAGTCAACTTTAAATTCACCAACTTATTTAATTTTTGGTAAGCTGAAGCAATTAATTGTTTCAAAAAACCAAGAAATAAATTAGTTAAAAAATTGAAAAACAGTGGACAGGAAATGTATTAATATTTGAACTAAATTTTGGTGTAGTATGTTTCGCATCTGATGAAATTAATGACTCAGGTTTTTACATTTAGCAAATAAAAAAGGCTAAAAGACTTGAGAGTCAATGAAGTTTTTTTTTGTTGGTCAAGCATAATTCTAATTTAAATTACAATTATTACACTTTATTAAGCTAATTATAGAGTTAATATTTAACCTAATTAAACACAATCTCCAGGAAAAACTTTCTTTACGTAACAGGAAACATGAGTTTTAAGATCATTGCTAGAAATTAAATCTATCATAATAATATTGTAAATATGTCTAAAAAGTAAATTTATTTGAAGTAATGAGGAAAGAAAAAATTGGACTAAAAAACTGATAAATGGAATTCAATTTTTGCTTTAAAAAAGTTTTTATATCTTAAGATGAAAATATAATTATATATTATGCTTCTTCTTTATCAGGAGAAAAATATAAGATTTATTGATTTGAAGCAATGAAAGTTGATTGACTTTATTACAACATTCCAAAATATTGTTAAATAATTATTCTTAAAATATTTTTAAAAATTTGCAAAAGTAAGGAGAAAATTGCACAGCAACGAAACTGGCGCCATATTGAAAGATAAAAATGTTGAAATTTAATAATGTGTAAACATTATTTTTATGTGACGATATTTTTTGAGTTATAGTTGAAAAAATTCCCAATTCTTGCTTAATTTTTAATTAATTAAAATTTAAAAACTTTCCGAAATGCATATTCCTACGCTCTTATAGTATGTTTGTACCAAATTTAGTAGCTTTAGATTCAACGTACTGTAGAACATCAACAGACAGACAACAACCTACACATACATTCTCTTCTATTATTTATTGAAAATTTGCATACAAAAGCATGATCAGAAGCAAAACATAGAAATAAGACTATGGTACTCCGTGTTAGATTTTATTGCTTAAAAAAATAAAATGCATCTATAACTTATAATTTTCTTGTTTTCAACTGTCTTGTTGCATATGTTTTAAAGCTAAAAAAATATTGTAAAATTAGGGCTTTCAAATTAAAATTTTAAAAAAACTGAGCAATTTGAAGAAAAATGACTAAAATATTTGCCTTACGCTAACAGCCATAGACAAAATCATATTCTAAATATACATAAATCCTTGAAGGAGTACATTTTTATGACAGTTATCTGTGTTATGCTCTAAAATATTTCTTGAACTTCAAAATAGTTTTGAGATGTAGTTGAACATAGTTACTAAACTGGTAATTTTTCATAAAAAATGCCGTTGTTCCGTTAAGTGAAGTGTAGAGGTAGTTGAAGAAGATTGCAGTCGTTAAATGTCTAAAACATTTTATTACATTTCGAAGATAAGCAAAATCAAATAAGTTATAGAGTACTCATAATATATTAAGATTAAACTTTTAAAAGATTATGGGAGTATAAAATCCATGGCCAGGAGTGGAAAATTACTCCTGAAACGGCGTGAATTGCTCAGTGCGTTACATGATTACGAGAAATAATATTACACAGATGCCGCGAGTTTTTATAATAACAAAAAGGGGAAGTACCGAAGTCGAGGCTCTAGAAGTATTGCGAATCTTGCGAGTCTAGTTACAGTAGAAGTGTTTTTTATCATAGGATTGAAGTAGAAATAATTCGTTCGTAATTAAAAATTAACTGTCGTTAAAAAAGATTTATTTTAAAGATCGGAAAATTTCTACATTACACACACACACACACATATATATATATATATATATATATATAGAGAGATGAAGTATATATATATATATATATATCAAAACAAACTTATAAACACAAGACAGACACTCAAAAACAGACAAGACAAAATGGCAAAAATAGACAACAACCAAAATAAAATTGAAAAATATCATAGCGAGCCGCTCGTCAGGAAGAGAAGCTCGCTCATGATATAAATTTGTGCTTTTTTCTGCTAACGACAAACGAAATCCGTTAAAAATTGCCTTCATCCCCTCGAAAAGCACAAGACAAATAAAAATGGAAGAATTCTTGAATATAAAAAATAAATATATTTAAGAAGATTTAAAAAGAATCAAATACAAAAAATCCGAATACAAAAGACCTAGAATAAAATAAAAAACAGCCTTAACATAAAAAATAATAAAATAAAAGCGAAATATGCTTACCATGGCCAGGAAAAAGCTACCGCGACCACGAGGAGAATGAACGCCAAACCAGTTTTTCGCAGTTGCCAAACAGAGGAAAAAGAAAGATAAGGAGAAAGAGGCTTTGTCAGTAGCTCCGTAATCACTGCTTGAGATATCGTCGCACAAAGTTTTCGGGGATAACATTATTTAAAAGTTGATCATACAAAAGCTTTAATTGTCTAGATTTTGAAATTTCGTTCGAACAAATAGATCTAATGCGAGAAAATTGAGAGAGAATAGAGTTTATATATATATATATCAGAACTAGTTTAAATCGTTTTGTTTCGTAATATCTTGTTTGAATGTGCTATGAGTTACTACAATATCTTTGCAAATCACCAAAATCTCTAAAATGTAGTTAATATTTTTTTTAAATCTAAAAGAAAGCAAGTTTATTATTCAATTGTATAAGATTTAGCAGCGCTATTGCTGGTAAATGGCGCTGCAATTCGATGAAACCGTATTCGCGCCTTTTGTAAGATTTCGGCGGTTAAAAAAAAAATCATAAAAGATAATTTTGCTTTTTTACCGAATAAAAATGAACATCTCTGTTGAGATCTAATACCATATTTCCAACATCAAAACATTCTTTTGTCTTAATACACTACTAAATTAATTTATAAAACGGGAATTTCGTCCTATTAATTTTGCAAACGGCCTCGCTGTGTTTATATTAGTTATTATAGATAGTCATTCTTTTTACAGTGCGAACAGCTATAAAGCACTAGTGCAATTACGGCAGGACAATCACACATAAAAAAAGTTAGCAATGCAATAGATAAATTACCATTAATAATGTTAAATTAATCCTAATATCAAATTTCTTCTAAATTTTTCGTATAAAACGCATTGTTCAAAAGTCTTTTATAGAAGGTCTGAGTTCAATACTCTGGCTATATTTTTGTATTGATATCTAGTAGTGATATGTCAGATTCGTTCCTTTCCTGGAGTCGGATCCGAGTCCAGTTGCGGATTCCAAACCATAAATGGGTTTATCGCCCATAATTACTATAATGATCTTTATTATTGAAATTGTATTTTAATATATTTATGAATAGTAATTAATAAAATTTTAATTTGATAATTAATTTTATTGCTGATAATTTTAATTACTAATTATTTTTAAATTAGCATTTCTGTTAATTATTTAAAATGTCGCTAGAGAATTTAACGAAACTTTTCCAGAACCATCAGTATTTTGAGACACTTAAATTTCTATTATCTGGTGAGGATTTCCCATGAATATCATTTAATTTGTTGGAGACAATATATTTACTGAAGCGTTCAGTAATGAAATTTCAGCTCAGATTTCTTTCTAATTAAATATAAACTCACCCAATTCTATTGAGCACCTAAAATCTTTTAATCATCATCAAGGAATGTAAAAAAACTCTTTGCAGTTATCAAAAAGCTACTTTTGTTAAAATCTGTTATGAACTATATAAACAAAATGTAATTTTAAAGAAAATTCCTGCCAGTCGAATTAATTGCTTTTAAATTTTGAACAAACTATAGATGTCATTTAATTATGCAGAGCAAGTCACATGCCTACGTGGCTTGGTCGGGAGAACGTCGTGTTACGAACCTTGGTGACACGGGTTCACTTCTCATTAGGCCTAGTCATTGCAAGATAATGTTTTGAAAATTTTAATTTCGGATATTCTCTTTAAAAAGTTATTTCATAATATATATTCAGCATTTTATTTTATTTTACTATTTATTTCCGAACCTGATTTATTATTAGATAAATTTTAAATAATTCCTTAAATTTATATATAAGTATGGGGGGATTAATAAGTTAGAATAGGAATTATTTGAAATCTATCTAATAATAAATCAGGTTTGGAAATAATGAGTAAAATAAAATATAATGCTGAATATATATTATAAAATAACTTTATAAAGAAAATATCTGAAATTAAAATTTTAAAAACTTTGTCTCGCAACGACTTCGCCTGCCCGAGATTCGAACCCATCTCAGCCGGGTTCGAAACATGGCGTTTTACCGACCTTGCAACGTAAGCATGCGCTGAGGATGGCATACTTAAATGAAGTGTTCAAAACCAGAAGGTATAAAAAAAAATTTGACGAACTTTAAATTACTCACATGGAAAAATATTATTTTTTAATAATTTTTAAAATGCGTGCCTATTTATTGACTTATCTTTAACTTTTATACCAAAAATTCTTGGCTGTTTGAAAAAGTACAAACTCAAATTTTTCTCTTAAATATTTTTTTTTCAAATCTATTAACTTCAATGTACCTAGATTCAACTAATGAAACCATTTTTGATATTGAAATCTGGAGTTAAGAACAAAAAATTATAATTAATTTTAATTATAATTATTATGAATTCTTTTTACTTGCATCTTCTTTTCACTAGCAACTCTTTTACTTCTCAAGCAATATCAAAAATCAATATCAACCTCAGAAATCGATCTGTATGCACAGCGTAACCGATTGCTTATCAACCGAATCTTACCATCCTCCCCTGCTCCTCGCAAAGAAACATATTTGCATCTTCCATCACCTTAAATGATGTATCGTTCATTCCAGAACGAAACAAATCCTCTTCTTAGATTATGGATCCGAATCAGTGATTCTGAATCGGAATCATGAAGCCGCAGAATCAGTAAATCCGATTCCGATTTACGAATCCGATTCCGCGGATTTATGAATCCGATTCGTCGGATTCGTTCCTTTTAGCGGATTCGTAAGTTTTGGTCGGAATGGGATCCGGTCGTTCCTTTTGAGTAGCCGGATCCTCGGATTCGTTCCGGAGTGAACGACACATTACTAATATCTAGCTTCTTTTTCTGTTTCATCCTCCGACTTCGGTAGTAATCCTAGAATGTCAATGGCTTTAAGGAGAGTAATCAGTATTAGATTGAGGATTAGAAAAAAAATGCGCAAATTTCGGAGAATTATACTATAAACAACTCGTTATTAAAATCGACAGTTTCCTTTCCTCTCCTCCTTGGATGTTACCGTTTTCCTTCAATGTTTAAGTAAATTCAAATTATGTTTTCATATTAAGAATCATCCAAAATATTTTCATAAGTGTAGTATATCATTCCGATAACAGATTCAGCATTGCGGACAGATATTTATCTGAACTATAAGTGACACTGCAGAAAGACAGGCGGCGCTGATATTTGAATAGATGGTGCTTTATGCAGTTGAATTTTCAGGAACTCATGGCCGGTTGTTGAATCAAGTCCCTATTACGTATTTACAATGTGAAAAACAATCCTTCAAAAAGTGGAGTAAAATATCAGAAAGGAAAATTATTTCAACTCCAACGGGCAGTTCGCTAAACGGCTCGCAAATTTATTCTTGTCTTTAGGGTCCACATTTCCTTATAAAATAACACAATATCTTATTTGGAAATGGAATACAAATTTCAAACTCCTATCTTGAGAACTGCGACAAAATTGTTATGCTTCCTTCAATGTCTGAAATGCACAGCCAAAAAAATACATATTCTTAATTGAAGGGATAACCAGAGTCTGCCAACTTCCACAAATAATGCGATTCGCCATCGTTTTTAACATTTTTTGAGAATTAAATAATTGCTAATTTATAATCATTTCAAAATCGTCTGTACGTAACTAACAATTAATAAACTTTAAAAAAATAATAAAAATTAAAGGAAAACTGTCACAGATATAAAATTGGTATAATAGAAAAGATAAAATTTTGAACTTTAAGATGGTACACAAATATTATTAGGAGATAGTTTGCTCCGAACTTACAGCGGAAAAACGTTTTCGGTTTATTTCTAATTAACCGACTCTTTAATTAACTTTTAGGCTTCGAAAAGTTGACAATAATCTTCCTCTTGTCTTAAATAATATGTCTACAAAGCTTGGTTGAAATCGATCAGTAGTTTAAGAGGAGATATGGAACATACCCACAAGCACACATACATACCACATACCAACAATGACTTTTATTCATATTAAGATTATATTTTATGCAGTGCATAAAGCCCTTCAAAATAGTCGTGAAGCCAATAGAATTACTATTCTCTGAAATGTCTCATATTGCTCTATCCTGTTTCAAACACGAGGGATCAATATTGTGAGATATTAACCACAGAGAGGAAGAATCAGAGGTCTGACGCCCATAGACTCTAATGGCAACTTTTTTAACATTGCACTTCATATAGACAGTACGCCATCTGTGACCAAAAAAGGAATTAACCAGATTACGTCAGTGTGAAAAAAAAACTAAATTTCGTTATTTTATTTATAAAAGTGAAACTAAATGTTAAAAATTTTTGATTAACTTAAATCTACTTTGATATAAGTTAGGAAACATGTATTAAACTTACCTGTTCTTATGAAGATCGACATCGAACACAACAAACATGGCGGGGACCTTGGTGTTCTGTTTGAAAAGGGCGCGGGTATCGAAGAGGATAGTTCTCTTTGTTGGCGAGTGGGGGCGCTGATCAAATTGCGGAGTGCAACCTCTGATTCTCCTTCTCTGTGATATTAACTAACTAGCTAACACAACAGGATGTAAGATGTGCTACATTTTGCGATATTACGAATTTTCACCAATGTTTTTCTGCGTCTGGTGCATGAGTCTGGCTCCTAAATTTGAACGCCATGCATCAGATCGGTATTTAAATTTCTTTATCCGAATCTATCAAAGTACTATGGCGAAACGATGCATTTTGTTTATAGGTTTTCAATGGACGAGATGTGAAGTCAGTCTCCGAAACGCTGCATATCATTCAATATTTTTTTTCGATTGGTTTGTTTATATTCACATCACGTTCTGAAGCAACTCAAGGGTTATTTTGGGACTGGCCTTCTCAGTCTGAACCGTGTAGGGATGACGACAACGAAACTTGATTAGTCCAACCTTCCATTTTATCAAAATAATACAGGTCTTCCCTTCTAGGAAGTCTGTACCAGGTTAAAAACACACGAACGCTTAAGAATACAGTGCGACATCCAATACCTAGCATTGATCCTCTAGCCTAGATAGATCTTAAAACCAGAAAACATTATGAATTCAATCTATAAGGATATGACATTGCTCTATAAATCCGTTGATTCAAAAGATATATAGAAGTGGAAAGAATTTCCGAACTTAAAAGATCATGGAATAGATTTCGGCAAAAATACAACGATGAAAATTATAGGTCTTCCTTTCAATAGTTTCAAAATATAGAGCAAAATCTTGCTCGGCAAGATATAATTACCGGTATGTACGTTAAGAATACCGGTTCTAATTTGAAATTGCACAAGCGCTACTTTAGAATAGAACTCTTAATATGTCAGATGATGAGGATGACCTAATAGGGATAGCTAATCCGGTGCTGAGGCTGAAACACTCTTTATTAATTTAACGGAAAACCGCAATTTGTTGTGATGAAGACGTTTATACAGAAACACGCCCAGATTTAATGAAATGGCTATATGAATCTTAATATTTGAAGGCAACAAAATGATTGCTGTGGACAAAGATTTCGAAAATATTTTGTAACATTTTTTTAGTGAAGGGAGTAAATTAGTCTATTCGGCGATTGCTTTTTGTACGAGACGGTAGTGTAAACATTTTATTTAGAACTGGTACTGAGGGAAACTAGAATTTCTTCTCGTGGAAAACCGGAAGCTCCGAATTATAGGCGGGAACTTCGTAGCGCTGCTATTGCTGCCCGTCTTTCCTCTGAAGTTACGAAAGAATTTCAAAACGACAGCATTTACTTCTGGACTGAGTCTGAAACTATTAGCTTGATTTAAGAAAAAAGTACTTCGAAGTGCATTTGTTCAGATCAGCTTTTAAGAAATCGTAAGGCGTACACCTGTCAAAACATGGAAATACGTAACTCGATCTTTGAATCTTGCAGACTGGCCACATAGGATTTTTTTAGCACAGCAACTGCGCAATTCGAAATGGTGTGAAGATTCTTGATGGTTGTATATACCCACGCATAAATGGCTATTCAGTGACGTAGAATTAATTATCAATTAGGAAGAAATGATTAAAGAGAAAAGAAGAGCGATGGTTAACTCTCCATAGTGAATATTAGAGTAAGATATCAGGAGTGACCATTTATCCCCTTATAGTCGAAAGATATTGGCCTGAATTCAACGATCTTTTTTTATTTCATTTTACATGAAAGCAAGTTAAGAAGTTAAAGCGGTCCGTGAAGATTTCAAACAAGCAGAAGTTCTTGTTTTCATCTTCATGCAATGAAAAGCCTTTAAAGATGAGAAGTTACGTACTAAAGTGAAAGCAATTAGAGATGTAGGAGGGTTTCTGAGAATAACGACTAAACTGGTAGAGAGTGATGAGAAGGAAAGTTAAGATTCCCACTTCTCTTAACTGCAAGTATTGTAGTGTTGAAGTTAATTCATAAAGAGCTTAAAAAAACAAATAATACAGATTCTTCAGTCTTATTCTCTCGACTTTGCAAAAGCTTTTGAGTTTTTAAAGCTAAAAAATTCGTAAAACAAATTTTTTCTAATTGTCTGACGTTCATTCCAAATCTAAACCCGTTGAAGTTGCCTTCGCGTGGCTACCGATAAAAACGGTTACTGAGACAAAAACCTTTAAAATATTAGCTGTGGAGAATAATGGTCGAATGAAATTTTTAC
>BGPR01042697.1:293-13175 GCA_013235015.1 Araneus ventricosus
TTCGTTATGTGATCTTTTGTTCCTAATGATCAGTATCCTTGTTAGTTTCATAGTTATTGTTAGTGTCAGTGTTAGTTATGTGGTAGTTAAGTATTTGTTATTCTTCATTAATAAATGTTGTTATTAGATAGCTGAGTGTTGCATACCACCACAAAGGCTACATTCTTTTCTAAATTAAAAACTTGAATCTAGAATTACTTTATGATCTTAAACATTTTGTGGTAATCGAAATTTTGTCAGAATGCAAAAATTTTTTAATTATTTTCCTTATAAGATTTAAAAAGAAACCCGTACTGTTGTAGTAATTAATATGATGCAGTTTTTCAGAACGTCAATTTCCAAATGTTTTAAAAGTTAATTTTGTAAAACCATAATCTGCGCTATACTGTGAAATATTAGATATTTTAATGTGTGAGCAATTGCAGTTCATGGCACTGAAGTTATTTCAATCGAAAAAAAGAAAAAACGATTTACTTAAGGTATCCGATTGGTTTCAAATCGTCGTTTTTGATGAAATTAGCAGAAAAAAAATTATGACTTACTTTTGTAGCCTGTTTAATCAGCTTTCTAAAACTGTCTCACTTTTTACTCTAAGTGAATTACAAATGGAGTTACAGCTGTTTTATTACCGAACTGTAAGCATTATTTTATGTTGCATGAAAACTTTAAATGCGTTCTCTGAGAAATGATATTTTTGAGGAAAACTGTCGACCGTAACAATGATTTCTCAAAAAGTTATTCAAGTATTGATATGAAATTTTCTGAGATTCTTTTCTGTAATATGCTTGATGTTTTTCTCTAAAAACTAAGGTCAATTTTAAAATCAAGTATTATTTTTAAGTGCTTAAATATAAACGAAAAGCATTTTTTATGAAAAATTACCAATTTAGTAACTATGTTCAGCTATATCTCAAAACTATTTTGAAGTACAAGAAATATTTTAGAGCATAACCCAGATAACTGTCATAAAAATGTACTCCTACAAGGATTTATGTATATTTAGAATATGATTTTGTCTATGGATGTTAGCTTAAGGCAAATATTTTAGTTATTTTTCTTCAAATTTCTCAGTTTTTTTAGAAAAATATTATTTTGAAAGCTTAATTTTACAATATTTTCATAGTTTTAAAACATATGCAGTTGAAAAATAACATTGAAAAACATATATAAGTTATTTTTCAAAAAAGTGTCTCCGAACACTGTCGGATACCTTAATGATAATAATTTTCATTTAGTGTCAATTTCTCTGTGAAAACCTTGATAAAGTTTAAATACAGAGCTTATAATATAAATCTTTAATTTAGCATATAAACTCTTTTCAGGCATCTCTGGACGCCATTGACAAATTATTTTTTAAATTTTCTTTTCTCATTCAAAAACGTTTGATGATTTCTGGACAAAACCTTAACGCACAAAAGTTAAGCAAGCGATTAAATTATTATTTAAAAGTAGTCAATTTCTTTGCAGCATGCTTATTTCTCTCGAAATGAGTATATGTGTTCAGAGGGAATAATATTCAATAGATTTTTTGAGGGAAAATAGAATCAGAAGCAAAATATATTTTCAGGAATCTTCCGATAAATCTTGCTCACTTTTCTAAAGAAATATTTTTCGCCAAAATCACAAATTTCAAATGATGTAAAAAATTTCTCTATATGTATGACAAAGGAAAGAAAGAGGGGGGGGGGGGGGGAAAGGGAATTACGATCCCGGATTTCTTTCTCTAAAAAATTATAAACGATTCTTAATCGTTGTGGTTATTCTCATAATAGGTTTTATCTTTTAAAGACTTTTATTTACTCTTTGGAATGTATAGTTCAATACATTTTGGTGTATATTTGTCACGGATCTAACTAAGCGTGAGAAAAATGAAATTGCATATTTTATTCAGCTTTTAATTTATTATGGGATTCATATTATTGTGTAATGCTACAAAACATAACTATCTGAATATAAATATTTAATCCTGAGGCGACTTTTTCCTTCTAACTCCTTTAACCCTCCTAGCGTCAGGCCCGAGATATCTGAGTGTACTTTTTTCCTCTCATAACGGCAGACTCGAGACTATCTCGGGAAAGAAAAGTTCCATATAAGTGTCAGACCCGAGATTTTCCTTCTACCAGTTTTTCTCCTCCCCCCCCCAGGTGTCACGCGGCGACATAATGAGAGGGAGTGTCTGCGGTCGGGGAAGGGTCAGTTTGACCAACTTTTCTGAGAATACTCAAAGAAGGGTCTTCTAACAAAGGATTCTGTTACAAAGAATCGATCGAGGTTAGAAGTCATCTGTCACTTCTGAACGATAACAGTTCTAATAGACCCCCTACGGCGCGAAAATGACCACAAAAGGGGGTTAAAATCCTTTTGTCCAAAACATCACAACTTGAAGAATAACCTTCTCTTTTAGCGTGACAATTTCATTAAACGTAGCAATCTGAAATCCTAACGGCTGGAGGGTTAAAACTGGTACAATTTGGGAGGACATGAATTGGACTCTCCGAACCTGGATAGTCAATTTACACCACCATCCCACCTCCTGCTATAGCCTTCCCTTAAGGCTCACGGTAATGGGATGTCGTTGGCAAGGATAATTGGATCCCCAACCGTGCTTATCTCCTAAACGATTTTAGATCCTCCCCTCAAAAGTAGTCAACCGCCTCAGAAAGGCCTTAGTCGCTGTTGAGGGGAAATGTTTAGACCGCCCGGGACCACCTTGCTCGGTTTAAGAGGGAAGGTATGAAAAACTAGTATATAAATTAAATTCTTTTTGAGACAAATAAATTACTCAAGCATCTATGATTATAATAGATTTGTATTAGATCACAGTTGCATCTTATTTGTGTCAGATCAATGGACCATGTTACGGATGCATCATATTCTCAACATGTTATTATAAATTTAAATTGTTAAAATCAAAATAATGTGAGTTAATAGCTAAAAGTAATGACATATATTGATTCAATTGTTATATTTATTTTCGTATATTATGTTACAGTTCAAATGTTTGAAGATTAGCAATGACTTTTGACAAATGTAATAAAATATCACTTGGTAGTGGATTAAAATAATTCATATCCTCATAAAACTGCATGATTCAGAAACTTCTGACTCAGCATTCATTATGAGAATGCTCAATAAGAATTGAAAACAACGCTCTGTCCTCCACGGGAGAGTCCATTTCTAAGTATTTAGGTGATAGGCATCAGCAGCTAATTGACGCAGCATTCCCCTCAATCCTGACTGAGCATTCCGAATCGAAAATGGATTTCGATTTGAATGTCGTCAAGCGAACCGCGCCGTTCCATTTGCATTCAGTGAAAACGCATTTAATTATGACGACATTATTGATTTACAGTTGCGGTCATTCATTGTTGTCTGCAAATGGACATTGGATGGAATTTAATTTTATATTTGTGTCCTCATGGTCTCTAATTGTTCACGAGAACAATTAGAAGGCATTGTTGAAATGGGAATCCATTCCTGGAACGGTGTGGAGGGGTATAGTGGATCAGGATGTCCGAAATCAGTGAATTATAATGATATTATAGCTCTATTATGAAGAGAAATCTTTTTTTAAATTATTGTTGCTCTCCAAAATGAAATTCTACCAGCAGTTATGCTACTGTCAGTTTCATTGCTGTCGTAGAGTTTTGAATGGTCATGAATTGAACACTAATGAATTTACGTAGAAGCTAGCTTCGCGAGGGATATGAAATCGCCCCATCGCCCATACAATTCAAAGAAATAATAGACTATTAATGCAATCGTGTTTCTTACATCGAGATATAAATCTTCATGACAATTACTTCAAAGGTAAAGGTATGAAATTCAGTTATAAGTACTAAAGAACACGGTACTGTCTAGTCGCGAAATTCGCGACACTTTCGACAGCCTTTCAGCTGGATGCCAACCAGTGAAGCATAACCGCTTTAAATCTAATACTAATTTTGGCGAGTTAATGTTTCAGAAAATTCAAGTTTGGCGATAGTACTGCTCTCTTAATTCTAACCAAAATTTCTATACAATCTTGATTTTCAAGCAATTGAAAACTGAAAATTATTTTCATGCCTAAGTTTTTTAAAATGACAGAAAAACATGATATTAAATGCTTGAATATAGAATGTAAATCATTTGAGTCTACCTAGTTTGTCAAAATAAATAAATAAAACATTAAAAAATGGAAAAAAACATGAAAGCAAATGTTTGTTGCCATGTTTTAAAAGAGCATTTCTTTGAAGTAGGTGCAATACAATATTTCAGCAATGCAATGAATAATAAAGTGAAAATACTTCTTTGGAGTTAATTGGATTGAAGATTTGTTCAAATAATGAGATTGTCTTGAATTTTATAAACTACAATGAAAACATTGTTACAAATTGTGTTTGAAAATATTTTGAGAAACTAATTAAAATTAAACAAAATGATGCTCGGAAATGAAATTGATGTCATTCTAAAGCTAAATTTTTGAACTTTAAGATGATGTAAAAATGGATTTTGTGCGTTAATATGCTCTGAAGTTATTGCGGGAAAAAACCTAGAAATATTTGTTAATTCTTAATTAATTCAAATTCTAATTAAAATTTCGAAAAGTCCTTTCTTAATGACCACCTAATACCCAAGAAGCAACTGCCTTCAAAATTTAAAGTTTCTAGGCCTCGTGGTTTGGAAGATTTCGTGATGAATGAGTCAATGGCATTTGCTTTTTGTATAGATAATGTAATTACTTACATTATAATCCTTCCATCGGGCGCATCTAATCTGAGATGAAGCACCCATATTTTTTGTGCCTTAGTGTGGGTTTTATCGAGAAAGGTGTGGGACATCTAGTAGCTTCCTGGCTCCCTACCACTCACACTTGGGTATCGTGGGTTTTTCTCTAGTGCTCTTTTGATGTTCGTCAGGGGCACGTTAATCTGGTAAATGAGTTGCGCCCGATTAGGTTTGTGTTTTTGATATCCCAAATTTTTTTTCAATATTTCTTTTTATATACCTTCAAAGGTTCATATACCATTCCCCAGCCCCTAATTCAATGATACTGATCGCTATTTCCAATATATTGTTTCAAAAATATCGAATTATTTCAGGTTCTCAACGACAACAGTTGTCATTGCCAAGGAACCTCACGGGAAAAAAAACTACAAATCACTCCGGAATTCCTGGATATTTTGCCAGTTGAAATTGCAAGGAATTACAAAAAAGTTATTTAGAAACGAAAATATAACGTTGTATGACCGAATAGTTCAGTTTGGTAAGCATGTAATGGATTCTGACACAAAAGACTTATCTCCTAATCTACCCAGATAGCAAAAAACAGTTGCGGAAAGGTTGTTTTTCCACTTTTCATAGGCTGTCCGCGAAAGCATCTCCGCGCAAACCGTTTCGGAAACCATTGCCGCAAGGTTTACATAGGAAAGCTTTTCATGAAATACCTCGCCGACAAGGTTTGAACGAACAAGTCCACGAAAGAATTTCCGCGCAAACTGTTTTGGAAACCATTCCCGCAAAATTGATGTAGGAAAGCTTTTAATGAACCAACTGTCCTATTGTGTGTAGCCCCGTCCTGTATAGTGGATAGTGCGTTTACATTCCAACTCTATGAACGCGGGTTCGATCCCCGGCTCGGAGGAATTTGAAGTTTTGTCACAATCTATTACTAAATAGTACAAGTAAGTTCAATTAAAAATTAGATTAATCAAATTAATTGAAATTAAGATTCCTAATTGATCTAATTAAATCACATTCTAGATAACGAAATCATACAAGTAAGTTCAATTAAAAATTAGATTAATCAAATTAATTGAAATTTAGCTTTGATTAATTAAGATTCCTAATTGATCTAATTAATTGACATTCTAGATAACTCTAAGTTGGACTAAGATGGCGTCAGAAGGAGAGGGATGAAAAAAGGGGGTTGGACCCTTCTGTAGGAGTACGGCTTCGGAGGGGGAGAGCTTCTATTTTATCCGCCGAAGGAGGGCTATTAACAACCTTCACAAAGGCCTGAAACAAGCTTGAGGGAAGCCTGAAACAAGCTTGTAATAGAAGCTTGGGGAAATCTTGCAGAAAAACCTTGTTTCTTGTTGACTATCGAACCTTTCCGCTACCTTGCCGAAAGGTCCAACCCTTGTCATGGAAATCTTTGTGACAACCCTTTACCCGTTCTAACGACAAGGTTTCCAAAACCTTTTAGACAAGCTTTCTTTGTTATCTGGGTAGGGCGTCTGTGGTTGTCAACATTTAAGAAGATGTAATCCAATTTTTAATGCCAGTTTTTAACAATTCTCAAACCAGTTTTTAGCACTTCTAATTGCATCCAGTTATAACGACTTCTTAGGGGGCAGATATTTTTTCCTTTATCTTTCTTACATTTACTGCTAATTTGCGGCAAAAAGGCTGAAATATCACACGGATATATATTGTCTCACACTTCAAATGACAAATTTTGAAGGAGTGAGTTCTTCGCGTGAAGAGACAGCAGTAGCCATCATCACGACTAATATTAATTTGTTAATTTGTTAAAGCTGCTTGCGGGCAACAACTTCGATAAGGAAATCATCAGACCACAATCACATTCTTGAGGTCACAGCACTAACTCTTCCAGTGATGGCGCCTTCTACAGGAAAGGGGAAGCTGAAGTAACATTTCCGATATTGAAAGAAACATACCTGTATTAATTTTTTACATTTTCCTTTCATTTTTTATTTCTTGAATGGATATTTTTACTCATCTTACAGTTTTCCCATTGCATGTAGTTTTTACTACTGTCCAGTTATTTCATGTGCAATTATGTAATTTTGTGTTTTTTCAAAGTTTTATTTATCAACATGCTCTGTGTTACCAAACATTTTTATAATGTAACACACAATAGCAGATGGAATAATTCTTGATGGAACAGCTCCTGTTAACATTTGTAAACTTGTTGCGTTTTATAACTAGACAGCAGTGTAGGGGATTTGGCAAGGTCTAAGAGAGGTCACTTCCTAGGGTTTTGTGATTTTTCTTCCACTTCATACCAGTGACACTGCTTAAATAACCTTAATGTTATAGTTGCAGGGGCATGTAGTGATATTATGTGATAAACATATAATTGAATTTGATAATTTATAGAAACTGCTTACAGTGAGGTTCGGGAGAGGAAACTGAAGCAATATTTTCGCGATAGAAGAAATGATTAATTGTCAACTTAAAGAACACCTTTCGTACAATCGATGTCATATTATTAGGAATTAAAGTAATGAAGTTAAATACAATCTAAAAAATTAGTGTAATTCAAACTATAACCCTTTCGAAATCCATGGGAATTATACTTACCCCAAAACATCATAAATCTTTAAATGTCTGGAAAGCTGAAAAATCTCTGATTAGAGCTGCTATCCTTCAATAACTTAAGGAATCACAAAAATTATTAATAAACTCTTTGCCCACATAATACGGTTTTAACAATTAAATTAATTATCAGTTAATTATTATCATTATTTTGAGATACTAATGTATCAATATGTACCGCTGAAAAAGGTTAGCGTCAAGTTCTCGCCCAATTTTTGAAGGAAAAAAAAACAACCTAGATATTTCAATTTATAAATGAATTTCTCGAATTATAGTTGATTTGTTACTGAATTATTAATTCAAAATTAATTACCAAATAAAGTTAATCTCATCCAAAAACCTAAATAAGTTTATATCCTTAAAGAAATCAAAATCCCTAAAATATTTTGCCACACTATTACAAGAAAAAAGTGTCTTTTAAAGAGGTAATTTCTAATTGGTATTCATTTTTAATAACATTTAAAGTTTTTTGTAAGTTAAATATCACAATTTTATAAAAAAAATTAAAATAAACGAAAATTGTTTGAAGTACCCATTTAATCCTTTCGCGTTCATTGTTTGGCAGTGAAACCACACATTGAGCATTTTTTTAATGCGCATGGGCAAATCATAGCGCAATTTTCCTTTCACAAATTAAAAGCCACATATATAGAATAACCTATATAAAAGTTCCAGTTCAATACCGTTAGTATTCACGAAGAAATCGGCATTGTAAGAGTTACATTTCTTTTGATCTCTACGAGAAACAAAATGATGAGGGATCTTGCACAAATTGATGTTTTTAAAAATTGAAGCTTTGAAATTAATATTGAATTCTATGAAGGTTGAATATCCTGAATGCTCACGCATATTTATAAATTAAATACATAATTTAAATTTCATTTCGATAATAACTTATTGGGAAGAAAAATAGCTCGTTATCGTTCATTGGTTTCACTGTGAAACCACACATTTCTTGAAAATAAAAAAATGCTAAATTTTCCCTTTACATATTTATGATCAGCTACATGTATAATACTCATTTTTGAAATAAATTTAGTAATTTTCAAAATGAAACATGTAGTGAACGTGAAAAGGTTAATGAGGAACTCTCTTTCATTTAACTTTTTATGCTTTGAATGACATTAATTATTTTTTCGAAAATTCATATAATTTTTTACTTTTTCTTCGTTTAATGCTCATCTTTATGAATAAGTTTTTACCAGCTTTCATCACAAAAAGTAAAAAAAAAAATATTTTAATATTTTTTTAAATGGGTGAATAATAGAAAAAAAATTATCTGAAAATTAATGCCGAATTATATAAAAAATGGAAAAACTATATTAAAACAAAAGTACATTCTATTTCATTGCAAAAGAAATTACGCTTCCATCATACTCTATTGGATGCACTCTAAAATACAATCATTTTTTCAAAGAAAAATCATCTTTATTCATTACATTTTCCATGTCTAATGAGACTTATGCTCTAAATGTTCCCCCCCCATTACTGCACAAGTCGTGGGTTTTAAAAGTCTATCAAAAGCCTGACTTCACTTCAATTATCATTTGAAAACGAAATAAAAAGTACTTTTATTCAAATTCCTCCTCTCTTTTCATTAAGGGCTTTTAAAATACCCTGACAGTTACATTCTTTTTTTTTTCTTTTTGGTGGTTTAATGAATTCTGTAAAAAATTTCTAAAAAGGAAAGTTCCTGCTATTATTCGCAGAAATTTCATTTTGAATCAATTATTAAAAAAGACTGAGGAATATAGTTTATAATAGATTTTGCAGCTTTATTATTTGAAGTAAAGTTGAAGTTTGAAGACCAAGCATTACTTAAAAAAGCTTTCAAGATTAAGGAATTAAACTATGAAAATTGTCATTTATTTTTTTCATTTTTCTCTTTTCTAAATTAAAACTTGAACCTATAATTACATAATTATCTTAAGCATTTTTGTAGTAAACGAAATTTTGGCAGAGTGACATTTACAATTCATTTATTAATAACATTTTTAAAAATGTACTGTTGTAATGATCAACATGATGCAGTTTTTCTAGATTGTCAATTTTCAACCGTTTTAAAAGCCAATTTTGTTAATCCTTAACCTGCAATATATTATAAAATATTATATATTCTAAAGTGTGAGTATTTGTCTTTCTTGCCACGGAAGTTATGTTAAGACAAAGAAGATTCAATTATTAATAAAAAGTTTCTGCTTAATGTCGATTTTACTCTGAGAAACTTTTCTTATAACGTTTAAATATACAGTTCATATCATAAATCTTAAATTTAGCATATATCCCTTTGAGGCAGCTTTGCATGACATTAGCACATTCTTTGATTTTTATTTCTTTCTCCTTAGAATATATTTGTAAAATATAACTAGACAAAACCTCAATGTAAAGGAATTAACTTATAAATTAAAAGACGATTTTTCCCCTGCAGCATACTTGTTACTCTTGAAACGAGCAAATGTGTTCAGAGGGAATTTCTTTCAATAGAGTTTTGTGAGAAAATGAAAGCAAAACGAAAATATATTTTCAGGATTTTTTCGAAAAATCTTATAGCCTTTCAAACTGCGAAATATTTTTTACTAAAAACCTCAGTTTTCAAAAGAACTAAAGAAACTTTTTCTTCCCGAATGGCTTTTGGAAAAAAGCGGAGGATCACGGCTCCTAGGTGTTATTTCAATAAGATGATAAACGATTCTGAATTTTTGTAGTTATTGCATACATGGTTTTATCTTGTGAAAAGACTTTTCTCCACTCCTTGAAATGTGTATATTTGTAACTGATCAAACTAAACAGGAGAAGAACAGAAACCTATACTAATTTTTTATTCACCTACTAACGATTTATGGGTTAATATTATTGTCTTATTATTCTACAAAAATATAAAATATTAAAATCTAACGATACAATATAATAATCTAAAATATTAATTTTTAACTTATTAATCACTATACCATATTAGAGATTCATCATATTATCAATATGTCATTATAAATTTCAATCATTAAAATAGTAATATTCAAAGTTAACGGTTAAACTAATGACTTGTATTGATTTATTGGTTGTATTTATATTTGTATATTATTTTATAGTAGAAAGGTTTGAAGATTAGCAATTACATTTAACTAATGAAATATAATACCACTAGATAGTGAAAGAGAAACTTTTATTTCCTATAAAACTACATGTTTCAGAAATTTGAACTCAATATTAATTATCCGAATGTTCAATAATAATGAAAAATCACGCTTTATAATTCACGGGAGAATGTGTTAAGTGGTCAGCTGATAAAGACATCAAGGCCTGATTTTACCCAAAATCCCCCCTCAATCCTGACTGAGCATCCCGAATTGAACACGAATTTCGATTTGATTGTCGTCAAGCTGACCGAACCGTTCCATGAAAGCGCAATTAATTACGACGACATTATTGATTTACAGTTGCGGTCATCCACTGTTGTTTGCAAACGGACATTGGATGGAATTCAATTTGATATTTGTGTCCTCATGGCCTCTAATTGTTTTCGAGAGCAATTAGAGGGCATTGTTGAAATGGAAATCCATTCCTGGAACGGTGTAGAGGGGTATAGCGGGTCAGGAGGTCCGAAATCAGTGATATGTAATGATATCATAGTTTGATTAGAAGAGAATCCACTTTTAAATTGTTGTTGGTTACCAAGATGAAATTCCATGCGCACTTACGCTATTCTGGGTTTCGTAGAATTTTCAATGATTATTTCTGGAATTTTCGTACATTTTCGATGGCTTTCATGAATTGAACAGTAATGAATTTATTTACGAACATTAATTGTTTACAATTATGACTGAAGTTATTTGAAATTATGTTGAAAGATATTTGACACCTTAAATTTCTAAACGTTGAAATATTTAATTAAGATGTTAAAGAAACTGTTTAGCATATTTTTGTTAATTAATTCGCGATCTCTCTTTCTGGAAATTGTTGCACACTTTCTTGGAATTAAAAGAAACAATTTTTAGAAAATTAATTCAAATTATATTAATGAACTTATCGGAAAGAAAATGAAGCATTTCAGTCTGAAAATATCTATAATTGACAAGAATTCTCAAATATTTGTATTAGTAGCAAAATACTTGTATATGTCATTTAAAATTAGGTATGGTAAATTAATTTGCTTTAACACTTTTCATTGTATCATTTTATTTTCATTTCTTTTAAATCGTTAGAAATATGATTTAAGTCAGTAGATAAATAAACAATTTTTTAAATCGATGATTAAAATTCATTTAAAAATAACTTGAATATGTAAAATCAGGGGTTAGTTTAATAATTTTTCCAAAACACTATTTATTCATAAACAGCAATTTTTATGCAAATGATTTTACTATGTTTCTCGAAAAGTGTGTTCGCTATAAATTTTGAGGACAATAAGAAACATTGAAAGTATCAATTCACAATAAAGATTATGCAAAGCTCTGCAGAAAGTAAACTTTCCATTTTGTATGTGTAAAGACTGTAGCGTTATGAACGACAAGTTGTCAAGCTGGTGATTTTAAAGCGTCTAAATTGTTCGGCGTTTTTGTTTGGACTTTGAAAATGCATATATGAGTAATAGAACGAGAAGTTTTCACTTATTTATGAAATAACAGAAAAATGGGTTTGAAGTTCTGGTTCTTATAATTAACAAAACATTGTATATTTTCAAAATTTTAATGATTCTATTTACATTCTTTCATCATGTGGACATAATAAAACTTGCCACCATTTTGTTCATTTATTTAACAGACGCCATATTTTGTTATTTTTAAAATGGAAGATATAGAAGATAAAATATCAATGACATCATAGCGCATCACCCACTATTAGGATAGGCAGCAAAGAAACTAAGACGTTACTAAAATATACACATACAAATCTGCAAACACAGTGGTTGTTTGCACATTTTTTGAAAGATTTTGTCATATAAGAATTTTATGTAAATTTATATTGTTTGAAATGGTATCTATGATTGCTCTTACTGCCAACTATCAATCTATATCTTAATTTCCATGATAATAATCCTTTTGCTTAAAATTAACTCAAGTAATTTGCCCTTCTCTTCTTCCCCAGAATTTCAGAGACCCTTAGTTATTTTAGGTCTATTCTTCTTCATTATTTCTTTCAATATTCACAGAGTCACGTATACACTTGCTAGACAAACGGTTCTTAAGCAGCTGGTTCACAGATGTGGACTCGATGCAAACGGCGAACCTAATCCTAACGGTTTCTCGGCCAAGACAAAGGGATTCGCAGATCATGCTGGGACATCTTGGAGTGCCGTTCGTCGTTCGCAGTAACCTACTTCTAACAAGCAAGTCAAATCTGCAGACTAAAGCGTATTTCAAAGCGCTTCCAAAGACCCTTCCTCTCCATTGGTGACTGACAAGTGATGATTAATGGTTCGAAGTGGGTTTGCTACATTCTCATGATTCGAGGGTGGTTCGTTGGGAAAATTAATTCTTCGAAATGCTCGCGAATTGTTCGGCTTATAAGTGTATACGCGCCTAACGTGCAAATGACCATGGGTGACACACCTGGCGTTTTAGA
>BGPR01042701.1:0-10568 GCA_013235015.1 Araneus ventricosus
TATGAAACATTAGGTAACCATCGCTTTAATATTTTTGCAAGACGAACGACACCATTTATTGCTTTATTGCTCAGCTTGTTTCAAACCATATCACAGGCTTTAAATATTTAAACCGCGCAATATTCATTGAAGGAAAGAAAGAAAAGCCTCTCTGGTTGCCTGCAAAATATTCGAATGCATAATCAACAGACGATTCCCCGTTCTTCCTTGAAACGGCTCACGTTTCCAGCTCATTTAAGACCCTGATTTGCGTAAAGAATATCACTGCTCTAAAACAGATCGATTTCTCTATCTTTTGTTACAAAATGATGCTCACGAAGTCATTCCTTGAAAACCTGTCAGAAGAAAATACCGCTGGGAAACATAGTTTTTCCTCCCTTTTAGAGAATAGAATGTAATGTAGCAAAGAAAAATCTTCTAGTGTTTTACAGAAATTTTCTTGATTTATTTTCGTTGATTTAAATTTTTGTTTCGGTGTTCCCGTTTGAAACTTGCGAACCGCAGAAATCTTATTTTTCCTGATTTGTTTATCGCTTGGACTGCATGTAATGTTTTAAGAATGTGAATTGTTTGTTAGTGAATTTAAATCCTTATAAATTTTTAAATATGCGGATTGCTTTATGTGAAATGATACAAACATCAATAAATTTGACTAATAAATAAACATTACCAAAGTGAAATTTAAAGTTTACTTATAGTTGCGTCCCGTTCTGAAGTAGCACGTGGACTATTTTGGGGGAATTAAAAAGAAATAATTATGAATTTTCTTCTTACTTTCTCGTATATAGAGCGTACTAAAAGAATGCATTGCAATAGTGAACGCATTTGATCTCAGGATTTTGATGAATTTCGACTTTTAGACACAACTGAGTTACTGGTACGCAAAAAGGAACTTTTGGAATATAGTCTGTATGTCTGTGTCTATGTGAACTGGATAATTGAAAAAAAAAAAAAAAATCGACGGGAGACTATCTCTGCGAAACGACCGCTCAGATTAAGGAGCGTAGACTTACTTACCTTACTCAACTGTGACTTATTGTGACTAAAGTTGTTCTATGTGACTAAAGTAGCTCTATGTGACTTTGACCTATGCTCTATGACATTTCTCTGTTAAATGAAACTAAAACCAACTCAACTCAATTAAATCGACTGAAAGAACAGCTCAATTAAATCAGCAATTGTTAATTAATTAAGGGCAATTAATTAATCGATTACTCAATTGTGACTTTCTGTGACTACAGTAGCTGTGACTTTGACCTATAACCTATGCCTTATGACCTTTCTCTGTTAAATGAATTTATCTGAATGAATTACTTATTAATCTGTTAAAATCCAGTTAATATACCTCTCAAAACCGATGCGTGCGCGCGCATCGGTCGCTATGACATCATCAAAATTCTTCGTGATTTTCACCAACTTTACAACTCGACTGTGAATAAACCAAATTCTAAAATTATTTTTGCAATCTTCAGTGTCTACCTTTCTCTGTTAAATGAAACTAACTGTCTATGCTATTTGGTTGCGGAGCCATAAGCGTTTAACCTGACCACGAAATTCGACGTAATTCAACAATTCTTGAGTAATATTTCGCGTGAACCTCAGATCGATGACTGAATTGCCTTAGTCTGCGCACGCATCGGTCGCTGTGACGTCATCAAAATTGTTTGTGATTTTCACCAAATTTGCAGCTCGACTGTGACTAAACTGTAATTCCAAATTTTAAAATTATTCTTGCAATCTTCAATGTCAACCTTTCTCTGCTAAATGAAACTAAAACCAACTCTCTATGTTGTTTGGTTGCGGAGCTATAAGCGTTTAAAAATACCAAGAAACGAGTCATAATTTTTTCCTTTCCCGACACACCATTAGACCTTTATGGAGAGACGCAAGTCTACGTCAATACAAGTAGCTATTTTTAATAAGTAATATTAACCCGAACATTGTAGATTTGTATTCAAATTTGGAGCAATTCCTTCAACGGTAACAGGCACTTTTATAAGCACATAATCTATGAAACTGTACAAAAATGAGTCACATTTACAAAGAATATTTAACATTGCGGTGCCATTCACGTTGAATGAATATATTATATACATTTTAATTATTTGCCTTCGTGTTGCCACTCGCATTCTTGGAAAATACTATGAAGATTTTCAATTATGGTATTTACTTATCTTCAAGTCGCTTGTTATGTATGAAAAAAAAAAAAAAACAAATGTGCTCAGTTTTAGTTATGCGCTTATTTCTATGCACATTGCCATTCCTTCCAATGCAAACGTAAATATCATTCATTTATATGCCACTAATAATTGAAAATATTTTTAAGAATTGTGGAAATAAGATAAGCAAGGAAATCAAACTGATATCATTAAATATATATATGTAACATCATTATTAACTGTGAAGTGTATACCATCTGGGTTAAGGAATTAGGGAAAAACGATAGTTGAATATAACTCCCTTTATTGAATCGGGGAAGATAATGTAGGTTACATTTCAATACGTAAAGGAATCATATTTTAAGAATATCTTTGACCAGAATAAAAGAGATAACGAACGAAGAGGCGCGCTATTGTTGTCAGCTTACATATTGGTATTAAAAAGGGCAGTTAAGAATGCGTTGAAAGTTTTAGTACCCAGAAAAGGGGATTTCCCGGAAAGACTCGTGACTCGAAGTGAAAGTAGAAGTGCTCTTCTTGCGATGGCAGTAGAAGTAATTAAAAATGAGGTATAGTTAAAAATAATGAAAGAAAGTTAAAAAATTACTTTATTACATATATGTGATAAATTAGATTTTTCCGCCTTTTTAAACATTAATTCTTTTTCTCACCACTAAATTTAAAGATAAAAACACTTTTACTTAAACTTCTTAGTCGCGCTGACTTTTGACTTTCCCCAGGCCTTCAAAATATAATTATCGAATCATGAGTCTCCATAGTATTGCAGAATCAGCAATTTTCTTTAGTTTCAGTTTCTAAATGAGGGAAAATTCCCGTTTCGATTGAATAAAAACTTAGACCATGACGTTACCAAAAGTATCTTGCTGTCTTTTGCAGCTCCAAGGAGAGCATGTCACGTTGATCCTGGTGATGGTTCGACTGTATAACTTCAAAATCGTCTCTCCAAGATTAGATTTTCACAAAAAACACAAACATTACAAAAGAAATTACAAGAGCAAAGAAGAAATTATGGAAAGAACATCATGGAATACTGCTCATCAGGAGGCGGAATATCCGAATGAAATTCATCGTGTTCTTTTTCTGCTTAACAGCCAACAAATTAAAGTTAAATAGATACTCGCCTGTTCAAAAACAACAGTCTAATTAAAACAAAAAAACATAGAAAACTCTTGGTTCAGGAATCACTTTGTATTTTAAATCCAAAATAATAGCATCCGCCTTACTTTTGATCTCACGCTTTATCTGAATCCAAACAATACTTTCTTTTAATTTCTACAATTCTACAAAGCTTTTCAAATCATTTTACTCACGGTTGCAGAACGTCCCGCTGACGAACTTCATTAAAATTCTGAAATGAACGGAGTTCTGATCGGAAATGTGAACTCAAATTATGTCTTGCACATCGAACAAGTTCTTTTCAGGTAATTTAATGGCCGTGATATAATTTGAGCGCTTGCGGGGATTCACACTTCAAAGGAACAGAAATCCAGAAATGAATGAAAATTAATGGAGTTAAACAAGATCCGTATGGTTTGAATGTCTATCGGATGAAACGTACCCATGCGGAAACGAGAGAGGGAGTTCCTTAGGTGGAAATCAAAATTTTGCATTGAAATTCACCTAAATTAATCTGATCTGCTTTCGATCTAGGAAAGTGATCTTATTCAAAGCACTATTGCATATTAATGAGACTAACACAGGTAAGTGGATCCTTTAAATATACTCATCAGAATTCTTTAAAATCATAATAGGTCCGGGCTCTAACGGGAGTAATTAATGAAACTGATGAGCGTAATTTCTCATTCATATGTTTGTGAAGTCTATGGCCAGGGCAGTCTTATCCAATGGGCTAATTGGGCCGTAGCCCAATGGTGCGATTCATCCAAAAGCGTCTAAGAATTTACTATACTATTTTGAACCAAAACAATTATTTCAATGTAATTTATAATATGCTAAAAGTAAAAATATTGAGAATGGGCGATTTTATTTCTCCTCAACTTCTTTTATTAGATAGGTATTTTCGTTGGGCCATAGGTAATCACATTCCAGTTGCCATTCTGATGGGGCGCCTAATTACTGTGGCCAAGGAGGCCAAATTTGTTAAGACTGTCTATTGTTAGTGACAACTCAAGACGACAGTACGGGAAAACGTTGTATCATTACGCCTAGTCAGGCCCGTCGAGAGGGGGGGCGGAGGGGCAAAATCCCCGGATCTGGACGCAGTGGGGGACCAGCCGGCCCCCCACTGAGGAAAAAAAATATTTTTCTTATTTTAAAAAGTGTTTTATTTTTATTTATGACAAATTAGCCTAGGAATGAGTTGAACTATATTTTTACATTTATTTTCTCTAGATATAAAACTCGTACATTCGCATTATAGTAATATAAATTACAGAAGGTGGTTAGAAATCAGATTTTTGTAACAATACGTGACTTGACTGGAAGAAAGAGTTCCATCCACTGATTAGTCACCACCAGTCCAGATTTCAACTCACGACACACAGAGATGTCATCTTACCTGTTAACACGTTGACTGCCAACTACGAGATAATTCGCAGTCTTCGTAGGACGCTGAGTGGGGACCCACCGGAGTGTGAGGGAGGGGACCACATGTCAGGTCTTTTCACTGGGATCTGACTCGGCGGCCCTGCGCCTAATAAAGTAATCCTGATATTCCAGTAATCGGTATTCTGCTTAACGAATCACTGATAAAAAGACGTTTAATTTCATGGATTTGTCTTTATAACCCTAAGATCAGTAGAGACACATATTACATCACTCACCCAAAATGCGGTAGCTTGTAGCTTTCTGCATATTGCCAACTTGTGTTGGCTGCTTAAGTCTCTTCAAAGACATTTAACCAAAGAGAAGCTCTAGAATCAACGGTCAGACACTTTTTCTCCTAGAGAAACTTTCTTTAATGCAGAAAAGTTCGGAGATAATTTTAAAAAATTAATGTTAGTTAAGGGTATTTAGCCACTGAAACTTAGTACGCATGCGCATCTGATATTTTGTGCCAGTCATGGGACATCATGATTTATGGTTCCCTTTAAATAAGCTTGAGATTTTGTAATAATGAAGATGGTTTTCACCCTCCTTCCCGAGTAGCGTTAAATAAAATTGATAGGATAATTTTTTTCTTTCTGTATGAGTCGTGGTTTTTTTTTTTGAGGTTGGTTTTTGATTGAATTTAAATCAGCAGTTGCGAGATGAAATAAAATTTATCACCAACAGAGTAAGTACGTTCCCGAGATGGACACTGTAACTCTAATTTTGATTTTTCTTTTGCCAACAAGTTTTCGTTTAATTTTGAAAAGTTTTAGAAGATTTTAGAGTTGTTTATGCTCTATTTATTTTATTCCTGTTTTTAAATTAAGAGCAAGTTAAAGGACATATATAAATGCTTTCGAAATTGTATTTTTATTCGAAATAAATGGTTCAGAAGACAAAAAAAAAATGTTAGAAAAATTCATCTAAATTTTGTTATCGTATAATTTATCACAAAATAATTCTAGCTCAGATGCACACTGATACTAACACTGCTTAACTAGATAGAATGTTTCTAATATTCGGCAATCTGAACATCTTACTGCAGAAGTGTATCTGATTTTCAACCATCATAGACTAATCAACATCTACATATTTATTATTAAATGATTAAAAATATTTTTAAAGATAATATTTTCTTTTTCAGACACAATTAAGAATCTCATCATACTGCAAATAATTAGAGACAATTCAAAACTTCTTCTTCATTCTTTTATTCTCGATCTTAGTGCGACACAAAACAGTTTTAAGATTCGAGCGGTCAGATAGACACAAAGATTGCCACAAAAGAATCAACTTTCCCAGCCATCTGCTAGATCGTCCGTCTAGCACCTGTTGTCACGGACGACCAACATCCAAACACCTGTTACGAGCACGTGGACGACGTGCGCCACTTACTGGGAGGGGGATTTGTAGCTATTATAACCACGGTCAGCCTAAGGGGATGCGCGATGATTTTAAATGATGTTTTGAGTCTCCCTCCTCTCCGGTCGCGTGTGTTTGGTCGGCTGTGAAATACTCTGGCCTAGAAATGAAATGCGTAGAGAAAAATCCGTGTGCTTGGGGTAGAGGGTAGGATGTAGACTAAACAGAATGATTCTTTTTAAATATTCGAGGGAGTGAATCAACCTCGAGTATTCACAAAGTTAACAATTATAGTATACTAGCTGTTACCCGCGACTTCGTGCGCGAAAAATTTGAATTGCTACTTTTTTTTTAAATTTACGAATGTAAATGTTTCGTTATATATAGAAAGGGGAAATCAAAAGTTCTGACGGTTGATAATACATAATTGGACGACTAATTTAATTCTCTGTTACTGTAAATTACATCATTGTACTCAATCGTATCATCTGCTCTTTGGAATATATCATCCACCATGCTATATGTCATCTGCTTCTACTGTTTAAAGGAATACATAAGACAAAATATACCTACCTATTCTAAAAACTCTGGCAACCATATCATATACGTCAATGGACGATCCTGGTTGGTTTATTTTGGATTCATAGACCGTTTTCCGGTAACCTTCCAATTTAAGCAATCGCCAAATCTATTTGGCAACTATATCAAGCGCCAAGCTCGAATTAGTTCTTTCTTTAGTAAACAAAACGTTGAATTCCGTGTTCTTTGGGTTTGTGTAATCCTTTCTATTTAAATCGGTTAGAAACAGCTCTTAAAGCATTAAAATTCGAAACGGAACTATTGTAATTAGCTAAATAGTTTGGTTACAAATTTAACCGCCAAAAAAATTTTGGATGTCGATGAAAAGAGCGATAAAGAATAATTTTGGCAACCTTTCCACTAAATTAGGCTCTTATTTTAAGTAAATATTGAACGATATTTTCATTTAGTTATACTTAACTTTAGTTTTTAAATTTTAATCTAAAAACTCTTGGAACTATATTATATCTACCATTAGATTTCTGTCCCGGCGTTTATTTTTCAGTTATTATTCCAGAGATTATTTCTTTTCTCAGCAAGATCACGTGATGCATGACTTTAAAAATAAGTTATTCCACATGCTCGCGCTTTTCTGAAGGATCACGTGACATTTCATTTTGTTTACGCATTCCTTAAGGATCACGTGGCAGTTGATTGAAAAATAAAGTAATAATCTTCATCGCAAATCGCTTGTTAGTTATTTAATTGTTATCTGTAACCAAAAATAATGAATTTAACATGATGTCACCTACCCAATGTCCGTTCTTGGGTTCCAAGCTACAACGCTGCCAATTTTCATCCAAATCGGTTTGGTAGTTTTGTCGTGAATGCGTAACAAACAGACAGACACGCTTTCGCATTTATTATATTATATGGATATTTATAAAAATAAGCAAAATCTTCAGAAATAATGGTGAATTAGTTCAAAGTCTAACCGTTGCCTAGCAACGGAGTAGCTATAAATCTTCGTTATTTCAAAATCGTCTGCACGCATTTTAAAATTTTTGAACTTTTAAAAATTAATAACAATCGAAGAGAAAATGTCAGAGAAATAAAATTGGTATCATTGAAAAGGTAAAAATTTGAACTTTAAGATGGTATAAAAATATTTTTTGTCGGACAGTTTGCTCCGAAGTTACGGCGGAAAAACGGTTTCGGTTATTTTCTAATTAACTGACTGTTTAATTAACTTTTGGACTTAGAAAAGTTCATAAGTGTCTTCCCCTTGTCTTAAATGATAAGTGTACAAAATTTGGTTGAAAACCGTCCATTGGTTTAGGAGGAGATGTGGAACATAGCCACATACCCACATACATACCCACATACATATCCACATACATATCCACATACCCACAATGACTTTTATTTATATTAAGATTAATTACAAAATGAGAGCATCTTAAAGTAATAATCTTGTGTATGATCATTTTTAGGTGTTTATGGATTTCAGAATAAAAAAGGATTTGCTAGTTATTTTCTCTTTTTAATTTCGAATTTATTACTCAGAAAATTTTAATATTATTTTTTTGCGTAGTTCTGTAAAAAAATAAAATGCGTTACTGTCTATTTGTTCAATATCGAAGGCTAATTAGCAACAAATCTTTTTTGACTGTTAAACTATTAACAAGTAATGCATAAACTATTTACACTGATGTCCAGAAATAATGCACAATTTTGAAGATGCTACAATCTTTTAGACGCTAGGAATACAAAATAATTTTAAAGAAACTTTTACTGATCACGAAATATATGAAAAATTTTGACGTTTAGTTCTTTTTTAAAAATATTATTAATGCTTTCTTGAAAATTTAGCTTCGTTTTCAAGTGATTTCATTTGATTTTTCGCAGCATCATATTATCCTTTCATGCCATGCATATCATGACGTAGATATTTTGCGACTTTTCTCACTTGTTCATGTTTTACTGTTAAATTTGGTCATGCATTAATACATAAATCAGTTCAGTTAATATTAAAATGCTTTATTT
The DNA here is from genome assembly GCA_013235015.1 of Araneus ventricosus. Lineage (NCBI taxonomy): Eukaryota > Metazoa > Arthropoda > Arachnida > Araneae > Araneidae > Araneus > Araneus ventricosus. Next base: position 8,658 of record BGPR01042701.1, read on the forward strand.
TGAAAGCATGCTTAGAAATAGATAAATCATTTCTACATTTAATATATTTCAAATTTCGTTAAATTCACTTTTTTTCAGTCTTATCATGGAATAAAGACCAAAGGAAGATCACCTCGCCCTGCCTAAGCATCCGGATAACAACTGAAAAACCGGCCGCCACAGCAGATAGTCAGGCACTGTGGTTCATGCATAATAAGCCCTCATTACGAGCGGCTCATGCAGTACCCCCCGTTTTACCGGGGTACGACCCGTCTTCGGAAGTGGGCCCAAAGAGCCACACCACCATTATTGTGCCATCGGGTTGACGAGAGCCTGCTTACTTATACGGCAGCCTCTCCTCCGCGAACTCACGGTGTCCCCCCGATGGGGTTATCATGGAATAAAAGAGAAATTTTACATTGGTGTCCAAAAATAATGCACAATTTTGAAGATGCTACAAAATTGTAGTTAATATGGATACTATGGTTCGCAATAACTTGCTGAGAATCGTGGGACATACTATCCTTGGAACTCACATTTCCCAGTGATGATTCAGTCATGAGGGCAATTAGAGTGGTCACCACAAAGGGATGAAGTCGAAAATGGAGTTTGACTCATCCTATTTAACAGAAACTTGATAACGAAATGTAACCTTTATGATCGGTTACGTTTGATGCGCACAATATTTACATGGATTTTCGTAAACACAGTACAAATATTCGGGAAGATATAAAGGTTTTCTTAAAAAATCCAAAATTTTTCCTCATGGTTTTTGCTTGTAACATGCAGAGTTTTCCACCAAATTGTACGAAATTTACAGATATATACACAATAAGTATTGTATTAAAATTTGAACTCAAATATTTAAATATTACAGGAAATATGAGCATTTGTAGTAAATAATTTTTTACTGCGCATGTGCGAAACTTAGCGTAATTTTTTTCAAAAGTTCAGAGCTAGATATATATGACAACTTATATAAATATTCCTGTCCAATACCATTAGTATTCAGAAAAATATCAGCTTTTCAACTTGGTGAATTTCGGTACACTCTAAGAGAAGCTAAAAGCATGGCATGAAAGGATAATATGATGCTGCGAAAAATCAAATGAAATCACTTGAAAACGAAGCTAAATTTTCAGGAAAGCATTAATAATATTTTTAAAAAAGAACTAAACGTCAAAATTTTTCATATATTTTGTGATCAGTAAAAGTTTCTTTAAAATTATTTTGTATTCCTAGCGTCTAAAAGAAAAAAAGAAAAGAAAAATAACCTAATTACAACACCTTCGAAATAAAAACGAAACCAAAAGTCTGTAATTAGAAATAAAAGCCAAAATATCCATTATCACATTATAAAAAGCGCCCATTTGAAACTGGTGCCAGAAAATATTTCAGTATGTAAACTTATCAAATGAAATAAAAACCTCTTTATTCAATCTGTTTGAGTTGAAAAACATATTTTAAGAAGTGTGTAACATTCAGCTATAGGGAAGAGAAAACTACATTTAAAACTGCTGTATTAGGGAAAGCGAATTTTATTAACCATAGTTTTAACAAAAGAAAAAATAATGTGATTACGCAATTTGATGAAGCAATGACATTAGATTGAATGCCAATGCAACAATGAAAAATATTTTTTGCAAATCACATAAAAAACAAGTTTAAAAATTTGTTAAAATTAGGAAAAAAATTCGTGGTAACTAAATGGTTATCATTAAAAAGATAATCTTTTGAATTTTAAAATGGTGTAAAAATCTTTTTTTTGCGATAGTATTTTCTGATGTTATGGAAGAAAAACGTTAAAATTCCATATGAGTTTTAATTAAATGCATTTACAATTAAAAGTTTAAAAAAATCGTTCCGAGGTACTCATTCCCACCCCCCAAAGTGCATTTGTGCCAAATTTGGTAGATGGAACGGTCTGCCCAG
>BGPR01042702.1:0-13173 GCA_013235015.1 Araneus ventricosus
GCATACATATTGTATTTAATTTAAACAAAAACTGACGGTTAATCGAAGTTTTACTGTATAAGAAAAATAACAATAAATGAAATAAAAAATAATAAAATAAAATGCGGGGGGAGGGAAAAAAGACGAATATAACAAATCAACTGAAATAATAATCAACGATTATTAGGACCATCAATCATTTGAATGAAGAAGATTCTCTTAACTATTCTGAACTACGTTCCTAATACCAGTTTTAACCAGCCTATTTTGAACCGAGTCCAAAATACTGATAGTACCGCAGTTCTTTGGAAAACATTTATCTCTAATACTTTCGCATTTTGGGCAGCCAAAAATATAGTACCCAACGTTACCAGTATCTGTTCCTCAGCCACCATTTGGAGATTTGCCATAAAATCTACTTTGACGAGCTGGAAAACAAGCATGAGTCGACAGTACTTAGTAATTAAGTGCAGTAAATTCCACTCGTCAACGTAATAAAAGGGCATAAAAAGTTTGCAAAAGAAACGAAACTCGATGTAATAAAAACATATTTTAAAAATACATTATTACTAGTGTACTATCATTAGAATTTTTTTTATTTTGATTATTTTTGAATTTTTAATCGAATTATAAATTTATAATCCATTATCATAAATATTATGGGATTTTGAAATCATTTTAGTGTCAGATTCATTACCAGGTGGCGCCACTGGTATGGAATAAAAATTTAATTAAATGAATCGATAACCAGTTCTGAAAAATATTAAAATACTGTACAGTCATCGAGGATTAAGTGCACAAAATTTTCAGAATTTTAACAAATTAGGAGTCTGGGAATTGGGCGAAAACTCGTTCTGAAACATTCATTTTTACAAAAAATGAAACAAATCAAGTCAAATCAAGAAGGAAATAAAAAGTTTGCGAAAGAATAAAATAAATTTAATAAAAAGTTTTTAAAAATACATTATTAATAGTGTACTATCATAAGAATATTTTTATTTTAATTATTTTCGAATTTTTAGTCGAATTATAAATTTATAATCCATCAAATTATAAATTTATCATTCTACTAATCCATTATTATAATATTATTAGAAATACTATGGAATCTTGAAATCATTTTAGTGTTAGATTCATTACCAGGTGGCGCCACTGGTATGGAATAAAAATTTAATTAAATGAATCGATAACCAGTTCTGAAAAATATTAAAATACTGTACTGCCATCGAGGATTAAGTGCACAAAATTTTCAGAATTTTAACAAATTAGGAGTCTGGGAATTGGGCGAAAACTCGTTCCCAAACATTCACCTTTACAAAAAAAATGAAACAAATCAAGTCAAATCACGTGTATAGAAACAGAAGTGCCATGCTTCAACACGAATCATTTCTTTAATACATTTTAAAATGTGTTTTTATTCTGTTAGTTAAACTCGAGTTCTTTAAGATAACAATCTGGATGCAACTTTTCTCCGAATGAAATGATGTTATAAAACAAAGCAGCGCATTTATTTCCGAAAATGCATCTCTTTAAAGACGTCCGAAAACGACAATAACAAAGTGGAATTTTACGTCATTAAAAACCGACTTCGTCCACTCGAATAGTTGCTCGTAAAGAATCGAAACCATCATTAAAATCCCTAAAACCGGCTTCAGAAACGCCGGGAGCGACGGAAATGATTCAGCAGTATTAAGAAAGCAGCCTCATTATTTACTTTTTCCCAGAACACTTGTATTATAACGCAATTTGCTCATTGCACATATTGTTTAGCAACGAATTCGGAAACCTTCCGCGCTTTTGCGCATGCGCCGTGTGGAGTTATTTTCATCAAAATAGGGGAAAGTAAAGAATGGAAGGGTGATGTTTACATTTTGCTGAGCGTGATCTAACAAAGAACTCCGGAATTGCGCTCATATGACTCATTGCCTGCCACCCCTTTCCGGAGTAAAATGGTCCAAATATGGTAGTCTAGGAATCCGTGGTCAGACTATTGTTACAAAAATTGAGACTATTGTTACAAACAAGCTTGAATGAAGGTTTATGGAGAATGAAGGTTTATTCACAAATATGCAGAAAACACGTAGCACAGGTAACAGGAAACAATGGATCTTGCACAGATTAGCAACGTAAACAGACAACAATTCACAGGTAATAACAGTTCAGCACTTTGAGATTTAGCAACACAAACAGGCAGCAAATCACTAATAACGACAATAACAGCACTTCCAATAGCGCTCAGCTCACCAGCTTTGTAGCTCGCACAGCAGACGAAACTCCAAAGTCGTTCCAGTCGATCAACACACCACTACTCAATGCCGCTCGGCGTCTTAACAGCTTACTACCTCGCACAGCGGATAGAACTCCAAAGACGTTCGCACTCCAAGGCGATCCCAGTCGATCAACGTTCACCAAATGCACTCCTTATATAGTCTGCCCCGGCAAGCCGTGACGTCACATGGAATCATCTAGTACATTCAAGCTTATCTGCTCTTCTAATAGAGATATCTAGAAACCTATTTACACCTCTTTCCGGTGTAAAATTGTCCGAAAGTGGTAGTCTCGGAATCCGTTGCCGAAGTGCCGAACAATACCCTCCTGATGGGCAGCTGCGATTAATCTAACGGAATAAGTTGCCGCCATTCTGCAAACTTTCCCAGTATTATAATTTTTATTCCCCGGTATTATAATTATTTCCCGGTCCCTTATATTTTCATTGAAATACCGTAACTTCTGTTCAAAACAAATAATAAAATGTGATTTTGCAGGGAAAACAAATCGACTTCAAAAGTTTAACGCTTGTCAAAAGTGTACTACTAAACATTGCGCTCTATATCTTTAAAAATATGTAATGTAAGATGCATCAAAAAACACAAAAGAATCATAACATTTTCAAACAAAACGTTACAAAAACGCTTTTCATGTAACATATCACGTTACATCGCAGGGAATTAAAAAGAAGAATTTAAAAAAAATATTCCACGAGATGTAAAAAAAGCATACTTATCTTTCACGTTATTAATGAAGTATTCGCGCTTGGTTTAAAAAGAGAAAAACAAACAAAACAAAAAAACAGCGAAATTTTTTAGCTGATGGCGCTCCAAAAGCAAATTTAACCAATTAGACACAAGAGAAGAAGAGCACTCCACTAAGCTACAAAAAACAGTAACAGACTGGCACACTCCCTATAACAAAATTTTGTTTCATTAGATTCATTAGGCTAAAAGCGTGCAACTGACGTCGCTTGCACAAAATATTTTTTTTTGAACAAGGAATGCACTATTTGTTCTATATCGACGTAACTTTCCAAGTTCACGAATTTCTAGATTAAGCAACTTGATCCTGTCTTCAAGTTCTCAAGTCGTTTACGAACGCTTTTGTTAGTAGTCCCCTCAGATTAAGTGGTAATTAATGTAAATGGTGTCCAGCAATTTACACTTTCTCCCGGTTTACACCAACATTCCTTTGGTCCTTCGAAAAGTCTAAAAGCGGGGTAATTACTGTAGTTCCGTTTCGGATAACATTTTCATTTTAGTATGAAGTAATTTGTATCGATGCGTTTGAAAACTACATTCTTCATCACATCCTATTCTAAACAGTTGTTTTCCTAGCCCTTACCTCCAATTGATTACAATTCGCATGTATTTATTAACCTTTCAAGTTCACTACATGAAAATTTCTAAATTTATTTAAAAAATGAACATGAGACATGTATCTGATCGTAAGTATGTAAAGGAAAAAAACACTCAGCATTTCTTTTTTTCAGGAAATGTGTGGTTTCACAGAGAAACCAATCAACGGAAACGGGCTATTTTTCCTCCGAGTAAGTTCTCATCGAAATATAAGTTAAATACATAATTTAATTTACAAATATACGTAAGTATTCAGGATATTCAACCTTAATAACATTCAATATTACTGTCGAAGATTCAATTTAAAAAAATATCAATTTTGTGCAAGAACCCTCATCATTTTGTTTCCAGAGATCAAAAGCAATTTAGCTCTTGCAAAGCCGATATCTTGGCAAGGTCGGTAGAACGCCATGTTTCGAACCCTACTGACACGGGTTCGAATCTCAGCATGTATAGTCGTTGCAAAGCAGTGCTTTCACCACACAAGGAAGAAAGCCAACTAGCCCTTTTCAGGTCTTACGTGGAAGGCTAACTCCCTCTCCGGACCTAAGCCAAAAAGCTAGTCCAGATGTGACGAAGAACGGTAGTCACTAACACCAGTGCCAAAATCAGGTAACGGGTTACCCCAATTACTAACCAATTCCATTTCATTCCAAGTTTTTAATTATTTATTTTTTTATTTCTCATTTTTATTATTATTTTTTTCCATATCTTGTTGTATGCATGTGAGAATGGAAGGGTGAATAAATGACGTGAATGGAGACGAATAAATGAGACATCTAATTGGACTTAATTACTAATAACTTACCTTTCAGCACTAACATTAATCTTCATTCCAGGTATTATTAATTAACTAGGTTAAACTCAACTTTTTAGCCAAGGGTACAGGTGCCAAGTGTCATGTTTCGGAGATTGTGAACCGTCGAGTTCGTGTGCTCCGTTAAAACAATCATCGCTGGTGTGTGTATTTGTGAACACTAACGGTATTGAACTGGAATTTTTGTATAAGTTGACCTGTACGTTTCGGGTGTTTCAAAGTGTGGTTTCACTGCGAAACCAATGAATGCGAAAGGTTTAAATGCAGACCCAGGCCGCCGAGAGCTAAACCGGACCACGTGGCAAAGTAATATCACGTGGGCCTTCTTATGAATTATGAATGTGGTGGCAATCAGCAGATAAAATTCATCCAGTTGCTTGGACACATAATGCTTGATTGCAAAAATCTGATTTATAGCCACCTATCATAATTTCGATTAATATGAGAATGTGTTGTACAAGGTGTCCGAAAATTGTTGGACACATTTCAAAAATTAATAATAATAAAAAAAAAACGAATAATGTTACAACTATGGGGATTTTCTTTTAAATGAGAGCGCATTTTAAAAAGTTTTTTTCAGATACATGGCGCACCATTACGACCTCCTAAATTTGCTACAGCGAGAGATTTTGCAATGGCTATCGATAGGCAGAAGCTGATGTGCGTTTTCTGGTTTCCTTTCTTAGTTTTTCTTGAATATCTCGAAAACTATTCAGTTTTCGAATTACAATTGATTTAACAAATTAAAGAGCATAAAATTCCCTACAAATACATGTTTTTATTTCTCTTCTAGCTTTAATATTTTCGCAGATAATGGCTTTCAAAAATGGGAGATTTCCAACAATTTACGACCACCTAAACCACCGTACTGGCGCGTTAACTATCTGAACAAAACAAAAAATGCGTTCTTTTATTTAAAAAATAAATAAATAAACGTAGTTGTAACATTAACTCCTTAAGTCTCACATTTTCTTTGCTATCATTCATCTAAGAAAATATAGAATACTTGAGATGCTTATGGATTCTACGTGATTTTTGTGTCAAATTATAAAGTTAATCAATGATTAAAATTTGACGGGCGCGAGACTTAAGGTTTTTTTATTATTATTAATTTCTGAAATAGGTCCAACAGTTCTCAGACACCTTGTATATTCAAAGAAAGTAAATGTGAAAATATAGCTCACATCATGCAAGGTCACATTTGTCATGGATAAAAATAAATACTCTTGAAAATATAAAAATACATTTTTTCCTTATCCCGGACCATCAGGCCCTATCCTGGACCCGGGGATTTCGCCACTCCTGCCCCCCTCTCTCGGAGGGCCTGGTCAGACCTCGATTCTAGCGATTTTCGTCGGTCCCACCTATCGCTTAACTTCGGGGTATTATTGTACAAATAGACAAGAGTTTTTCTTTAAAAAAAGAGCTGATGTCATGGGCAGGCCCAAGTTATTAAAAAGGCAAAGTAGGCAACTGCCTAGTGGCCCCACAACTTTTAGGAGCCCCAAGGCCTCAAGATTTTTTTGTCTCTTTTTTGCTGTGCTTTAAAACTTTTATTTAATTCACAAAGGCCATGCAATCGAACTTCTTCAAATTAAAATCGAGTACCAATTCCAATATTTTTTTTTCTGACAATATTCCTAATTAATTACCTTCTGCAATTTTTATATTATGTTCCTTCATATTTCCGGAAAAAACAAACATGTTTCGTTAAAATTTAAAAATATCTGATCGTATGATTAAACAGATAGTATGTAGATTGCAGTGAAAACATTTTGTAATTTTTTTCTTACTATTTTGTTTAAAATTATTTTTTAATTTTAATTTTGCATTTTTTATGAGCGATACACTGAAATCAAGTTTCTTGAAAGCGATCCGCATTTAAATGTTTTGCTATTTCAATTCGTCAAAATTTGCTATTTAAAAATGTTTATAGTATAGAGATTACATTAACATCAATATCTAGCTTTAAGGAAAGGGATCCAGAGATTTGCATTGCCTGTGGTCCCCTAGGGGGCTTAATTCGGCCCTGGTCAGGGGTTTTATACTAGAGAGTGCACCCTTTTTTGCAACCCATCTTACTTATAAAACCCTTCTATCTATACTTATGAAAGGCAATGTTTGTGTGTCTGCGCGCGTGCGTGCCATGTCCAGACGAATCTATCGCCTTGAAATTTGGCACACAGGTAGTCTTAATGCTGACTCAATACAGCTCGAAGCCGGAATTTTAAAATTAATCTAGAAAATTTTTTATTAAATGTTTTGTGTTGTTTTGGTTGATTTTTCGCACTAATTTCTCAATAGAATGGTTTTGAATAATTGTACGAAAAAAATAGACACACCATCGAAAAGAGCACACGATTTCCGTTCTAATGAAGTTAGTTTTGAATTTCAAACGTAATTTACTGAATTTTGAGAAATTTTTAAAAAATAGTCAGTTTTGCCATCGAAATTTTATTTTTGTTTTTAAATTTGCTGCATCCGACGTTCTAACACAACTATTATTGTCAAGTTTTTCAGCTTATAACTCGAACGGTTCTGTCGGATTTAAAACAAGAACGATTAAAATAGCTTTTTCCGTTTTTTTAAATTAATTTTTTCTTTGCCAATTTGAAAAATATTTTTCTCTAGCGATCATACTTCCGCGGAAGTTTCTCCGGAGCCTTCCCAACATGCGTTGTTGCAATTTCATTGGCAGACGGTGCAGAGCGCAGAATACGTCATAACCGTCAACTGAATGGTTTCGATTATTATTTTCGGCAGTGTCTTAACGTGCTTATATCTCGCATATTTTACTTGCTGTATAATAATCATTTTCAGGTTGCAATTTTTTATTATTGTTTCGGATTAACGTAGTCTGCATCGTTTTTCTACAGTTGAAATGTCATTATCGCGAAGAAAAATAAGCGGGAAAATCAATAATGTGTATCTTTTGTTTTATTTTCAGAACTTTTTCATGGCGTTTTTTTTTTCCCCATTTTGTTGAAGTCCTGATTCCACGGCAACACCGTGCGGGTACTGCTAGTTATTTATATTGTGCTATCATAAATTGGAAAATAGTGAAGAAGAATGAATTCTTCGGGCCAAATATGTGCCGAGTAAGCACATAATACAACAGCAAAGAAAATGGCTACGGAACATCACGTCTTCAATGCGTAGGTAAACAACCGAAATCGCCTCCGGCGCAACTCCATTATTTGTTTAGACGGAAAACGCTTACTTTTAAACAAATAAAAGGAACAAAGTGCCAAACATAAACGAGTGTTTTAATTTAAAGCGCATAAATTTAATTAGCAAAAGCCGCACTATTAAAACTGTTTACCCAAACGAAAGTCATTACGATCCAGTTCTTATCGCGATGTTTAATATCCGAGTCAGATTAAATGCGAAAGCAAAATATCAAATTTTCTTTACGCCAATCAGGTTCGTTTTGCGTCGTTTAAATGGAACGTCGCTCCCGTTTCTTTCTCTGCCTAGGCGATCGATTTCATTAAATCCTGAAACTCCGTTTCATCATCGATTAAGATGATAGAGAAGAGATGACATTGTTATCGGAAATTCCCGCGCATTTCGCGAAAACGGAAAGAATGGAATTCCAGCTATGCAGGAAAACAAATTTAATAAAAACAGGTTTAGTCCTTTCCAAGGCCATGAGAAGTATACTTCCCACCAAATTTCATCAATTTTTACGGCTAGTGCAAGTTTTCGCTGAATTTTACGATGAAACAAAAATCCGGAAATTCCAATTTCTTATCTAAACCATAACAAAGTGTCTTGACTTGGTAATTAATCATCAATTAATAAAATTAATTAACAAAAAGGTATTGTCATCCAATAAGATGAATGAATTTTCTTTTCTTAAATTAATCTCAATCCCAAAGTTATTTTATTATATCATAACTAGAAAAAATTATTCCTTGGAAGGGTTAAAAAACACATTTTATTGGTCTACTAAAAACTGGAAATTTTGTTTATTTTACTTATTTTCTACTTTTTAGTTTTTAATGAGCTATAATAAATATACTATTTAATTATAATTTATCATTGTAAATATTATGGAATCTCGAAATCATTTTTTTCTCAAATCCACCACCAGGTGGCGCCACATGGAATCAAAGTTTAATTTAATGAATCGATTACCTGATAATTAAGTTCTGAAACTAATAAAACAGTGAATTGTCATCAAAAAGACAAACACGAAACAACTGGAAGTTAAATAAAAGTGCAATAATATAAGTTTCACAATATATTAATGTAATAATCTCACTTAATTTTATTTCAAATTCTAATATTATATATTTTAAAGTCTTAATGTATTCCAAAATCACTTTTTACTTTCTCGTATACGAAGTATACAAAGAGAAAGTATTGTAATCGTCAAAAAATTCGAACTCGAGATTTTGACGAATCTTCACGTTTTAGACCTCCCTGATTCCGAAAAACACTATTTTGGAATTATGTCTGTCTGTGTGTGTGTCTGTGAACACGATAACTCGAAAACTATTAGAGCTACGGGGATGAAATTTGGTATGTGGTCTTTAAACATAATTTGTAGGTTTCTATCAACTTTTGGACAAAATCCGTCAACGGGAAGTCTGTCTGTCTGCATGTTCGAGGTCATGCGAATGCTATAACTCAAAAACTTGAAAAGCCAGATGGATAAAATTTGGTACACAGTTTTATCGTCATGAATGTAGGTCCGTATAAAATTTTGGGCCAAATCCGTCAAAGGGTTGACTGTCTATCGGTCCGTATAATTTACTTTTGAAGAGAATCCGTGATCTCTACACGCATGCGTACTGCTTACCTCAGTTCCCGTAATACGGTCGGTCATCTTGGCTCACCGCCAAATTCTTCTCGAATAAAAGTGAATTAATTATGGAGTGTTTTCTTTTAATTTTTCTTTCACGCCGAAACATTTTCTCAATAAGAGTTGCATATTTGATTTGCGGTTAGTTTTGTTTTGTATATTTCGTAATGCATTTTTTTCTGAGTGGATTTTGCATTATTTTTACTCTGACAGAACGAAAGTAGTTGTTAAAAGTAAAGTTATAAAGTAACAAACCAAAATTAGTGTCAATTGATTCATCAGTTCTGTTTTTCATGCTTTTTTAATTTCTTAAGCACTCTGCCAATGTGCATGATATTTTCAACTACAACTATCGGTAGTAAATTTGTAACAATCAGATCGGAGATATTGCTGGCAAGCTAAAAGGCTGCTTAGATGTGTGCAAATCTTTTAGTAACTTACATTAGATATTTGAAATTTGGTATGTGGTCTTCTAATTTATCCACGCGGTGGGAGGGGAAACAGCACCTTTTTGGGAAAGCATACGAGAAAGTTTAGGGTAGGCCACTCCCTCTGGTTACAGTGTATGAACACAAACATTGAATGTTTTATTTCATTCAATTTAATGTATTTGTAACACATGTTATACGTAAATTTTATCTTTCTACACTCCTTCTCCATATGAACTTTTAGCTATGCCAAATCTCACACTCCTCCATGCTCGCATTGTGCTTAAAAAGGGGTACAAAGTTTTTTCTTCACGTATTAATATATAGATAACTCTCTTCGGAAATAGGAAACACGTAGCTTTCCGTCCATCGCTTCTTTAAAAGACCCATTTTGCATGCAAACAAAACATATAGGTAGGAGCTGATAACTTATAGCAGAGGTTTCCAACCTGTGGTACGCGTACCCCTGGCGGTACGCGAAGGACCAGTTGGGAATACGCAAATTAAAAGTCAGTAATGGCGGACACAAGAAAACATAAGGGATTAAAAATGCTACAGAATTTTGTTTCCCCTAGTTCGTGTGAAAAGTGAAAGTGAAAGTTGTGCAAGTCCCAAACCTATCGTCAAAATAAGAAAGAAAAAAAAGCAAAAAGAAGTGCAATTTTTAGCTAACCTTATATGTTAATGCGAAATTATTGCAATACTGATTTCATCTGTTGTGAAGTTGAACTAATTCTATTGTAAAAATGGAATAAAATTAAAAATCAAAAATAAGTCCTGCAAATGATATAAATTCCAGTCATTTGACTCTTAAGCTCATCTAAGTTCTTAACCTTATTAATAAAAACTTCTTTGTAGAGACGAATGGTTGGAGGGGGGATATGGTGGTAGGGGGTACGCGAAAATAAGAAGACTAATCAGGGGGTACGCGAGGGAAAAAAGGTTGGGAACCCTGACTTATAGTTTAAAAAAAGGAACTGTTGTGAAAATAAATTTTTCCTGCAGCGAAGCAAAATCGTAAAAAATAAATGAAGGGGAGGCTGTCTTTCTCAAACAGGCGCTGATGTTAAAAGCTTAGGACTACTTGACTCGCGTGACTCTTTTTCCGATTTTCAAAAATTTTTTTGTAACTTCTGTTGTTACCCTTTATCTCTAAAATAAGACATTAGTTATGTTTTTAACATATATAGTCACCGAGATATAGAGGATCGCGTCACCAATTCATGCGTATTTTTGCCCAACTTTGCGACTCAGTAATCGCTGAACTACAATTCCAATTTTCAATTTTTTTTTGTAACTTCTGTTGTTACCCTTTATCTCTAAAATAAGACATTAGTTATGTTTTTAACATATGTAGTTACCGATATATAGAGGATCTCCCATACCACGTTTTGTGGCGTTTTGGCGTGCGAATCAAATTCCTTCCTGAGACCCCAATGGGAGGAACGTAGTCCTACGTTAAAATGTGCGGAAAGCGTCTGTATTCTTTCGTTAGCGAATTCCTATTGGCGGGTATTAACATTTCCAATCCTCAGTTGTTTTCAGTAGGATTTTAGCGTTGGATTTAAAATGCTAGTGCCAACCATTTGATTGGGAGAAGTGATCCGAAAGAAAATTTCTTGGAGCCTTCATGAGAGGAGCGCTAAATGGATTACAGCAACTTCTGTAAATCTTCATCCCGCATCGTATTTTTGCTTCGCCTCTGTGATTTGTATTCATTTGCTTTGGAAAGTTTCTTCCAGCGAGAAGAACCTTAGGGGAATAACGTATTTTTTCAGACTGGACAGCCGCCTATTTCCCTTTAATGCGTTGGTTACCGAGCTACTTGTGTATGTGTGTGTGTTTTTCCTGCTTCACTCCATTTTTTTTCTACGTTTGATGTCTGTTTCATTTTCTCTTCTAACAAATGCCCCAAGATCTCTAGTTGTTTGTTACAGTTAATATTTGAAGTGTCGGTTGCTGCGCCTTCCAAAATTTTCCCAAACCGAACTAAATGTCGGTACCATTTTTCCAGGAAGTGCAAAAGAGCTACATGGCATATCAGGATGCGTACGGTCATGAAAAAATACTTAAAACTGCTTATTTTTATTTTCTTGTATACAAAGTGTACAAAAGAAAGTATTGCAATCGTCAAAAAATTCGAACTCGAGATTTTGACGAATCTCCACGTTTTAGACCTCCCTGATTCCGAAAAACACAATTTTGGAATTATGTCTGTCTGTGTGTGTGTCTGTATGTGTGTCTGTGAACACGATAACTCGAAAACTATTAGAGATAAAGGGATGAAATTTGGTATGTGAACTTGAAACATAATTTGTAGGTTTCTGTCAAATTTTGGGCAAAATCCGTCAGCGGGAAGTCTGTCTGTCTGTATGTCCGCGGTCATGCGAACGCTATGATTCAAAAACTTGAATAGCTAGATGGATAAAATTTGGTACACAGTTTTATCGTCATGAATGTAGGTCAGTATAAAATTTTGGGCCAAATCCGTCAAAAGGTTGACTGTTTGTCGGTCTGTATAATCGCATCTCCAACGGATCCGCTGTCTCCACGAGCATGCGTACATAACGCAATCTTCTGTGCACGATATTTATTGACTTCTGCTTGGCGCTTTTTTTTTCATCCGATTCTCCATATGCATGCGTACTTGGTAGCAATCTGTGCACGCGGAAGGATTGTCCTTGAGCGAAGAAAGAGTAGAAATCGCTATGCATTTAATCGGAACGCATCTCTTCGAATTTGATTTTTTACCTAAATACTTTCTGATAGTCAATGGATCCTTGGTTACAATAGGTTCGAATTTTTTTATCCACGCGGGGGGAGGGAAACAGCACCTTTTCAGAGAAGTATACGAGAAAGTTTAGGGGAGACCACTCCCGCTGGTTTCTTTAACTCCAGTTTCGTTCCATTTCCCGCGCTGGAGGTATATTACATCTCTCGTTTCGGCATATTTATTACTAAAAGAATATTTTAATCGTTTGCACGCGCACACAACTCGCGAAATCAGCGAATTATTGCCGTCATGCATTTTCCCTAAAACACTTACGTAATATACTAAAAATAGCTATTATCCCCTTCACTTTGATCACGTGTCTATCTGTTAAATCCCTACCTGAGAAAAAGCAGGGATTTTCTGTTCTCTTTTGGCTTAAAAACTTCAACTAAGATGCACTATATCCGTCACTCTCCCATAATAAAATGAAAATTAGAATATAATTCGGCCTGTTTTTGTTACAACAACGAATACATTTTAATAATATATTTTATTCGGGTGTTTTTTTTTATTTAACCACTAATACGGGAAAAAGTTACCAATGAATTTCGTTTTATATTACGGCATACGAACGTCATAATAAATTTGTTTTTAAAAATTCAGAACAAAAGAAACTGATAAACTTTGTTTTAACCCTTTATTTTCCGACGGTACTTAAAAGTACTACTTTAGTCACGCGAATATGTTCGTTATTTGACCGTTTTTCCTTACAGAATTCACATGAACACGAGGAATGT
>BGPR01042703.1:0-13172 GCA_013235015.1 Araneus ventricosus
CTCTTGGTCAAAGGATAATAATGACATTTGTGTATTTAAATGTATTTCATGAATATTATATATTTTTAAACATTTTTGATATATATATATATATATCGTGTACTTGGATTCCATAATATTTTGTGAAATTTGTCGAGTTTACCTATCGTTATTCTTAGCAAAAAACTAAAATTTGAACGCTAAAAATACAAAATTTAGGATATATTTTTTGATAAATATTAAAAAAATAAAACAATTTAAATCATATTTGTATAAAAATTTAGTAAAATACTTTTACTAGGCATTTACTACGATTTTTATATTTTGTAACTAAGTTTATTGACTTCTCTAATAAGACTAACTTTTTATCACTGGAACGCACAGCGTCCTCAAATGAGAACGGGCTATAATTTCAAAACTAATAAAGCAATTTCTTGAATTTATCATTTTTTACTCTGATCAGTCCATAATAGTTAGATTTGTGATATTCATCAAAATATATTCAGCAGAATTAATTCGGGCGTTAACGGGCTAAATATCTTTAGAGTTCGTAAAACGAAACGACTCACAATAAAAGTATGAAATCAAAGCAGAAAATTAAAGATTCATTAATATTAAATATACTGATTGAATTCATCCTCAAAGACTTTTTCAATCATGAATCAAATTTTGATATATTCATGTGCCAGTTGTGCCTGGGAATTGAAATAATCCTGGATTGAAATTCTGAGAGTTTATTAAGCAATCGTACTACTTATATTTCTACTGATTGAACTCGTTTTCATCTTGATTTATAATAGATATTCATTCCATAGATAGATATAATAGATATAATCCCATTGAAGTTTCCTGTATTTTCAACTTACTGAAAGAAATTATGTTTGTCTATTTTGGCAGTCCAAAATATCAAACATATTTTTGGTGCTCAAAAGTTGCCAGACTTAGGTATTTATAAAGATTCAGCATCGAATGTCTAGCAGAATTTCAAAAATGAATAAGTCATGAACAAAATAAATAATTTTATTGAGTATTATGCAACTGAGTGAATAATATAAATATCCTTATTGAGTACTGACATTATTGTTTACATCAGTGGCGAATCCAGGATTTTGGTTGGGGTCATAAAAATTTTATATCTTCGTGACCTCTTAGCTTATGTAGTCAAAATACTCACTTTAATCACCTGACAATAAGAATCACAAAGAAAAATACTACAATACTCTCGATAATCTAATGAAAACGCAATGAAAAAAATAGCCAGAAAAATATTTTCAATCGTTTTAACGCAACAAGTACGAGTGGAATGACTACAAAATCAGGAAAATTTTCGACCCTGTCAAGCCAGAAAGCCATGTTACAAAATTTTATTTTTAGAAAAAAAGAGCTTAAGAAAAAACAGGTGTAAGGTTTTGAAAAGAATCAAGAATTTTGCTATAGCTCTGAGGGAGACTGCAGCCATATTGCACCCCCTCGGATTCGCCACTGGTTTACAAATATTTAGAATTTATATCGGTTTGTACGAAGTATCAGCCATCTTCACACATTACTCCTTTCTGTTTTCTCCAAATACGCCACAGAATGCTCTAAAACAATAAAAAACCAGGTGACCTTTCATTCTGCAAACATAAGGAATAGGGTTGCAAGATCAAAATAGCAAAATAAGGCCAAACCTTCTTAAAAATAAGGCCAAAAAAGGCCAAATTTCCCAAACAGATTGAAGATTCTCATTGGTTTTAAGAAAAAAGTCTATCCTTCATGAAAACAGATCCCACTTGATCTGGATATATGCAATGCTCTATTACTAAACTAAAATTTAAGTGAAAAAAATTAAAATATCCTTGTTCTATTCAAGAGCTATTTCGTTTGACAGCTCACTGTGTATAATTTGAAAAGTGTTATATCAAAAATTTATTAAAAACATTTAATAATCAATTAGAATTAATTAATTTAAGTAAATAAGTCATTAAAAATTGCTCTAAATGTCAATACCGAAAATAAAGCAAAAAAGGCCAATATGAATCTAAAGCCACAGAAAATTTCCTAAGGCCAAGGGCATTGAAAAAAGGCTAAAATTCCATAATTTGGCCTTAAAGAGGCCAACATGCTGTTGCAAACATGCATTCTTGTGCTGCCATCTATGCAGAAAATTAAGATCCTACAAACACATATTTTAATATTGAATTTCAATAGTTTCTGAAGAAGAACATTATTATTGTGATTGTTCACTTTCTGCTCATTCATAAGTTTGAAAGAAATGCATCTCTCTGATGCTTTATTCTTCGAAAATAAATGTACACTTTCACCTTATTATCGAAACAATTATTTCATGTTATAAATGGTTGTTATGTTCATAGTTTTAATAAACAAATGCTATTTGTGTTTTGTTTGCCAGAGGCTAGTTCCCATGACATCGCATTCATGCATAACTTCATTGCTCGTATAACGTCACTGCAAGTTTCTGCAATGGTGTTACTCTCTTTATGCAAGAAGTGCTATAAATTTCAAAATTTATCAATTGACAGCCTAAATTATCCTCATTTATTTAAAGGTATATTAAAACATTTACTTTTTTGATAATGTATTTCTTCCTGTCGCAACAATCTGAATATGTAACGTATTTGATTCTGGAATATTTGAACAAATCAACAATTTAGTATCAATCGAATAAGCTAGATTGGGCCAAATGTCTTCAATAGGCCAATCCAGTTTATATGAGGAAATTCTTTAATTAGAATAGGAAAATAGAATGTTATTTAGTTAACCACATCTATACCTGATGAAAAATTACTTATTAACTTAGAAATTGCTCATATGTAGCTTTTTTCCCTAACAGCCAGACCCTATGAAGTGAGAAGAAGTGTTGGGATGCTTTGAAATGACTTAGAGTAAAAGATTGATTATCTACTTTGTATTTAATTTTGCTTTCATAAAATTACACCAATGCATTACAACAAATAAATATTTCCAACAAAGAAATATTTCTATTGTTATCGTTTTTTATTTTGCCATTCATTAATTAAAAAATTCATTTTATAGAAGAGTTACAGTAATTCTCAATGATATAACGATACACTTTGAAACAAGAACGGAGCAAAAATTACAAGAAATAAAAAAAAATAAAATATTTGCATAGAGCCATGGAAGCTTTCTTTAGCAAACGTTTTAGTGAGATCGAAATATTCTTTGCACAACTGGTGCATATTTAAGAAAGAACAATGGGATATATATAGAAAATAATTATTGAAAATATGTGGTTGCAAATTAAAACAAATATTCAAATTGTTATCAATAGCTAATATCAATTTGAATAGCTTCGCAGCTTGCAACATATAAAATAATTCTGCTCACGATATTGTTTTCCTGAAATTTTACATGAAGGATCCACAATAGTAAAAAAATCAGCATATAGCTGAATAGATATTGATAATTTGTTATCAAGATCTTAAATGTCCTTGATATTTTAAGATTTCCATCCACGTTCGAAACTCCAACAATAATTCCTGCACATTTTGTTGTCTCCGTTTTAACCTTTTCTAAAATTTCTTTTATTTTCTTATGTCAATTTTTTCTATCATAGTTTATGAATAATAATCACTTATTATATATTGCATTCAGGAATAAATTTTCGTAGACTTTAAGTACCAGAAAAATGAATGATTTGAATTTCTTACGATGAATTTTTAAATGTAATTTTAAGTTCATTCAACTGCAGTCGAATTACATCTCTGAAAGACCAAAAGATTGCATGAGGAACTCGAATTTATTCATTCTAACGAAAAAAATACTAGTTTCCTCGCAACAATGTATATAAGTAAAGCATATTTATTCAGATGCAATTCTTTCTATTTCTCGAGCGTGAGCACCGTTGACAACTTTCACCATGTTGCTCTTGAGATACGATCGTTGATTTCCTGTACACAACATTGTAATTTCCTTGCTCTAGATTATCTATATACCTTGCCTGTCCAGATCTCTTTAAATACAAAAAATTATGAAAACTTTCTTTTCTTTTTCATCATTATACAAAGAGAATATTATTTTATCTGAAATTCTGCATCAGAATGCTTAATACTTTACGGAAGTTCTGTTTCTCGTTGAGATGTTTGTAATGAATACGCCAAACTATCTGAAGTTGATTTTTGAACTCCTATATACTAATTTCTTTGAACGCATCTCAAAAGTTTTTCTGTCATTTTAAATTTCATCTTTTTGCAAAAAAATTCATGAAGTTGATATTTTCCAAACAGAAATACAGTTTTTATATAAGCAACTTTCTGTTCATACATATAAAGTGCCTTTTGTCACATCTTAAATCAATATTTTTTTCAAAAATAAAATTTAAAAGCTTCTAAGAAATAAAAAAAGGAATTATTATTGTTCCACAAAATATTTTTTCATGAGTAATTACGATTTAAAATAAATCTTCATCGAGACTTTTGGCGGATAGTATTAGATTTATCTCTTTAATTTTAAAGAATTGTTAGGACTTAATTTAATTTCAATTACAACTGAATTAAGTCCACAGCACATTGTGTGTTTGAAATCATATAAATTAAAGAAACAAACGTGGTATTTTAAAAAGTATAATACTTCCAAAGAATCGAATCAAATTTTTGAGAATTTCTTTCATGTTCGAAATAAATTAATAAACTATTCTGCTTTTAATACTTACAGAAATTTTTTCATAATTTCATCTTTTTATTTAATCAAAATAATATGTCATATGCGGAAACATATCGGAAAATGAGTACAACCATTTTAGGTTAGATTTAATTAGCATTATTTAATAAAATATTTTGTTTTAAAGAATTCCAAGGCTTAGCCACAACTTTGTGACTCAGTTACCTTCAGCAACAAACCTAAAAAGCAACATAATGAAAAATTACATTATCTATATAAAGAAGAACATAATATTTCCAGTCAAAACATTCTTGAAATGTGATGAAAACATGATATATTAATAACATAGTTTTATTTATCAATTCAATAGTGTTTTATTGTCAAATTATTATTTAATGAAAACAAAACCTTTATTTTCGTTTTGCTTACAAACTATGATAAGATATATCGTTCACATTTTAAGATTTATTTTGTGAATTCAAGTTGAAAGCATTTTATGTTAAAAGAAATACGGTTTTCCTCAAGATTGAAAAATTCTGGGTTTAGAAAATAAATTGAAAATACACCGTACTATTGTCGTATTGTTACGGCTTTTAGAAATTTAACAGTAAAATGCTTTTTAAAGTTTTTGGAGTGAAAATGAAAGGTCACGGCGGCGAATTTCAATCATTTATCAAGTTGAAAAACGAAGTAGCCTGTTGGGAGAATTCACAATCATACGGCTCTTTTATCAACTATTGGGTGGAATTTTCCGTTCAGAGTCATATTGGCACAAGTTAAACAAATGTCACCGTACATAACTTATTACTAAGCTTTCTAAAAATCGGTTAAAATTTTTTGAGTCCCCTTAGAAATATTGCATACTATTGCTGGAGTTTTATCGTTAATTGCTGTATAATTGCAGTTTCAAATTATCTTGTTTTTCTCAGTTTTGGTTAGACAAATTTTGCATGTCCGTTAAATTTGTAAAATTATCTTTATGTCTATTCTAGTTTATTAAAAGTGGTAATTTTTTCAAAAGACAACACACTTTTAAACCGCATAAATTATTAAATTTTGACCGCATTTTAAAAACATACTTTTAAAATGTATTAATAATATATTTTTTTCTTGCAATCGACATTCATATTATTTTCATCATTTCATTAATTTCTTGCTCAAACTTTTCTTTCACATGGTTTTTTCAATGTCAATGTCCTGAAGAAACCCTTTTCAGTGATTATTTTATGTATAACCAGATATACTAATATTAATATATATAGTTATATTTAATAAATTAATTTATCAATTTTAAACAACATAATTTATAATTAATTTGAAACTCGATGGGATTATTTTTTTAAATATATTTTTTTTTCTACTGTACCAGAATATACTTTAATTTCGCAGGAAATTAAAACTTAAAAGATATTAAGAAAGTAATAAATTACTAGAATAATTTTTAAATCAAAAATATTTTGTATTTTACATTTAGACGTAGCAGGTAAATCAAGCAATCTGTTTGAAGTGAAATCGTGAATTAACATGAAAAAAATATATGTATGCCAAAATTATTTCCTTAGATATTATGGAATTCAGCGATCTTAGAATTCTTGTTTGTGCCTACAGATCAATTTGATATATTTAATGAAAATGTATTTCGTAAGATATTTTGCTAGAAAATGTAGAAGTTACTCTAATTAGAAAGCACTTTCAATAGTCCACTTTTCCGTGAACCTCATTTAACAACAGAAATAGAAAATTGGTTCCTACAAGACATAAATTTAACTATTTGGGAATAAATAAATATCCTTCCTAAAGCAATCAATAAAAGAAATCAAATTCCTCAATTTTTTTCTGATTGAATATATTTCCCTAGAACACTACAAATACAACAAAAATACAAAAAAGAAGTCTTGATGAACTTCTAAAGAGCAAAATCTCTATTTACCGGAGACAATATAGCGAAGATATATTGAATAGAATTTATTTATCCATATAATAAATGTACAAGATAATAAACATTATCTTCCTCACTTGTTATTACACCGAAAGTTTCGACAGAATATATATATAAAGTGTCTGAAATGAACTCATAGTGATGCATAATATCTGCCAACTAAAGTTTAAAAGAGTAAAAATATATCTACGACGTCTTTTATCTTAGAGTTATGCTGTTATAAATTGTAGCTTCAAATGGCGAGTAATAAATTCATTCGATATATTTCTCAGCAATGATATGAGTAATAATATAAACTGTAACATTTTTACTCGACTTACTACTTTTTGCCTCGAATTCCCTAAGATTCCCTTCGTTCACACCCCATCTGGTTGCAAAGAAACATAAAATAAACGCTAAATAAAATTTCCAACTAAAATATATTTTAAAAAGATGTATCTCTTTCCTGTCGGCTTATGAAATTCTACGCCAGGACCCACGTCTTCCTAAATATATTAATCAAAACCTTTCAAAAGCCATGCTTTTTCGTTTTTCTTTTTGAGATTTTTAAACCTTCGGTTTGAAATGGCAAGCTACTGAATGTTTCATTTTTCTTGGTTTGTTTTATTTTTTCTCTATAATAATGAGAAAGAAAAGCATTTATTTGGATTTTTTTATCGGAGACAGCTGTAATGGAAAGAAAATACAATTCGTCGGGGATTTTTACTTTGAAATTTAATTAATTCCTGATGTTTATGAATCATCGAAGCACAAGTTTAGAATTTATAATTCTTTTCATAAAAAAATAATTCTCTTATTCCCTGACTTTGGAAAAGTATAAAAATCAAGAAAGGAAACAAAATCAACAATTTTTATTTAAATTTTATGAAATGTTCGAAATGAGTTGAAAATATTTTTTACATATAACCATTGCGTTTAATAGAATCGTTTTGAAAAGATATATGGCTTCTGTCGTTGCGTTATTTGTAACATATGATATTGAAGTATTCTATAAAATGTCTATGAAATTTATTAGGAATATGTTTCTGAAAATTATTCGTACTTTCCGCATGAATTTTACAGAATATCTAAGTATTATATTGAATAAAAAATATTTTGTCTAATTAGTACGAATAGGAGATGAAATTTTCAGGAAATGGAATGGTTGAATAGAAGGTTTTTTTAAATGAAATAGATCAAGAAGAGCTTATTTCTGGTAAAATGCATAATAAAATGTCATTATTAACTGCACTTAACTACTAGAATTTTTAAGAAAGAAAGTGCAATAAATTACAGTCGAATGATATAGGGTAAGGCTCTTCAAGTTGTACCACAGCTTCAGTGGTACCGATGCCATTCTGACTTTGTTTTCATCGAATCAGCAACGCTGACGGCAATCCTTTGACTACTAGCTAATTAAGATCTTAATTCCATTATTTAGAATGGTGCTTTGATTCTTTTCAACCTAACCTTGGAGAAAAATAAGTTTTTGGTAGATTTCTTATAGTTTTCGTGTATATTTCGTAAGAGCAATAAATATTATAAATAAAATTTTATTATTTCTTAGGGTATCATTCTGTTCTATTAGAATAATTGCTTTTATGTAACTATGGCACCCTGGTTCGATTCATTCTTTTATAATACTTATTTAAAATATTACACGTGGCGTTGTATAAGTTGTATCTCAAACGACGCTTAAGTCGTACCAGGTAAGCTTTAAGGATCTCTTGCATATCTGAAGATGCATACCATTTATAGAAAGAGAATATTGTTCTTTTTAATATATAATGTTGAATGTGCTTTTTTATAATTTTTATATAGGGTCCATAAATGTGGCAAAACGTGCCGATAATACTTAGACACAAAACGATTTGAACGAGGTGTTATGAAGATTACCCAATGCTGATATGGGCTTCAATGAAACTATAATATTCCTAACCGAAACTGGAACGTCACTTTCTAGAACGAAATAAACATTATAAATTTGTAAAACCGAAAGGGTGGCCATGGATTAAGTCTAGACCGAATAGTTTACTAAAAGAATGGTAATACAGGGCGTTTTTGTTTCATTTGCTTCCAAGGTACAACTTAGCTATTACTTTAAAATTTGTTTATTTCCTTCGACATAGCACGTGTATTTTGAACTTTCTTGTAATAAATAGTGCAATATTCATAGAAGTTGTGAATAATTCAAAATCTCATCCTTCATTTAGGAAAACCTGCAATTCGTAGACTTCTTTTCCTTAGGATTTACGACTTCAGCAACCTTACCCTAATAGAAAAATAAAGCTTTCAATTTTAAAGAAGCTTCTCTATAATCCATGTTTGAAGTCTATGTTAAGTTTTGTTCTGTTGATGTTGTAGCATGTTGTTTTTTTATTTCTACGATAAAAATTATTTTCTGATAATTTTCTAATTCAGTATGGTAACGAAGTAACGGGCGTTCATTTACGACCAAATGATTTCAACAAAAAAGGTAAAAATATAATTAAATGGTGAAATTACACAAAATAAATGAAAAACAGAATGATTCAATGGAAAATAAATTTCAAAATTGAGCTTTTGAGGATTCATTGAAATCGTTTACTTGTATGAATTGAGATCACGCGATCATGAGTGTAACGTAAAGTTAATGATGTACATCGGAGGAGAGCTTGAAAACGAAACGATGCAACTTCAACTTTACAAAAAATTCCTTTGACTCGTCTTCAATTTTAATAGCCTATAAAAATGCAAAAGTTTGTAAAAAAATTAGTTTACGATAAAAAAAATTAAAAGTATATAAAAGTTCTAAGACATTGAAGACAAAATTCCGATGTAGGCATATTCATAGGTTACGATCACAGTAATGAAGTTTAGAAATTTACTTCTTTCATTTAATTTTTGGATTTCTACACTTGTATTCTGTTTTCAACTGCTTTAAGTATAATTATGCGACACAGAAAATATATCTTACTTATATTAAGATCAAGGAATAATTCACATTTAATCTACATGTATTATTTTGTATTTGATAATACGCAAGATTAATCATCTGTGCAACTGATTAAAAATTGATAAAATTTTTTATGCGAAATATGTTTTGCTGCCCAAAACTTGAATGTTCCTGGGAACTTATGAAAATAACAAAAAATGAAAAAGAAAAAAAAATGCAAAACTTGCCGGAATCAAGAAAAGGAGGGAAAAATTCTAGAATTCTTCGTGAGTTGTTATTACGAATTCATTTGAAGTATAATGTATCATTTTTTAAATATGTGCACAAATTTTTATTACATACAATCTTTCATAACAGGAAGACCGTAAATTAAAATTTTCTAAATGAAAATCTGGTTAAAAATGTTTTTAAACAAAACACAGCAAAATTAATAATACACCATACATGGTAATCAGTGATACATGCATATATTTTATAATAGTTTCTTTTTCCTTCTAAAAATTTCAGCTTAAAAAAAGATAATTTCTGTTGAAAATTAGCAAAAAGAGTCGAAGAGGAAGTAAATGATAACAGCACAATTCATATTTTTTAATATGCTAGTAACGACATTCACTTATTAATATTTAGAATGTTCAGAAATTCGTTTAAACTATTTATAGCTATATATTTATAGAATATTAAATAAACATAAATAATTTAGCTTAGTTATATTAACGTCCACTTTTGAAGTAACACGAGGGCTATTTTGGGACGGATATTGTAATTTAAAGCCGTTGTTAGATAATGAGGACGACACCTTGAGTTGGCACCCCCTCTCCAAGCTTACGCACCAAGCCAATGGGTAGTCATTTGGTCCCCTATGTATGATTTAGCTTGCATGCACAGGCCCATATACACGGCGGTTTTTCAGTCTCGAATCGGATATCAAACCTGAAACCCTCCGGTGCCGAAGCAGGGACCTTACCAATAGGCACTTCTGCTCCTCCGAGCATGAATAATATAAAATAAATAACAAGAAAATCTATGCAGAAAAATGTAAGCAGATTTACAAGCATATTAATTACTACACAATATTCTTAAGTTTGTGATTCAAGTTTGAATGCTAGTTTAAATTCTGAATCAGCAGCTCAAGAAAAATTATATGAATAACACACTAAAAATAGAAAAAAAATTAAGCCCTTTCGAAAAATCCTTATTATAATGTAAGAATACGGTAATAAGCTGACTTTTGAAAATTGTTTCTAATTATATCATTTAGCATATTCTTTTAACGAATACTCTTTTTCGTTTAATGTATATATATATATATGTATTAAATTTTCTGAAAAATGGTTGAAATAGACTTTTATTTCTAATTGCTTTCCATTTTTTCAAATGCTATTGTGCTCATACATAATGCAAATTAAACAAAAAAATCCTTATTATACGTACTTTAATGAAAACAACATGCAATTTCATCATCTTATAGTTAATTTCTTTAAGCTTAAAAAGAAAATAACCTTCTGAGAACCCGAATAAAATATAATTGGATACTGCACGTAATTATATAATTCATGAATAATTAATATCTAATGAAATTAATTAAATGAAAACGGATTAATTTACTTAAATTTATGTCCAGACATTTTGCATTTTATTAGTTTATTTTCATTCTTTTCTGAAATTCTGCAACATTATTTAATAAGGACAATATCCTGTTTTACGTTCATTCTCAGTTTTACGTAATTAAATATAATAATCATGTGTATTACCATGGATGCAAATATCTATATGTCATGGTAATCTACATAGTAATGTGATTATGTTTTTTAATCGCAATATTTTATTGCCGAATTACAATAAAATATGTGGCAAAAATTTAGCGAAGAAACAGATAAAATTTATTATTTCCACATTCAATCTTTTAAATAACAAATAGTATACAATCCTGCTAAACAACAATATTCTTTAAAAATATTGATTCATAATTAAGTCTTTTCGTTATTCTTATATTCATCATATTATGTGTAGTATTAACAATACGAAAAACTATGTTCTCTTATATTGTAACGTATACAAATTAGAAAATATAGTAATTAATTTTTAAACTTGGATTCTGAAATCGCTCGTATTTAATAAAAGAATGAAGAATGTACTTTTACTAAACGAGTTTGGTAACACATTGTTTAACCCTCTAACTACTAAGAGTTCTCAAAATCTGAATACAGTTATATATGGAGGTTTGCTTACTAATTGATCTGTGGAATGGATTCGTCCGCCCCGTTCCCCCTTTTCTCCTCACTACAGGTGGTGGGATATATGAATGGCAGGCCTTTCATCTCTTCTCTCTCCCTTAAGGGTCCCTTTAATGGTCATTCTCCCAACTGCCTTCTCCCCCCCCTTTCGGAACAGCAAACGGCCGAAATCCGCCCCACTAGTATAGAAGTAGCTTGGCTGGTTACGGCCGGTTTAGGAGTCAGAGTGTTAAAGAGAAAGAACTTGCAAATCAACAAGTCTGATATGATAAGATATTTTCTTCTTCTAACAAAGGCATGTTTTGCTCAATAGAAAGAAAACACAATAATTCTCTTCTTCGTGGGCAATTTACACTAATTATGGTACAAACAACATCTCATAAATCAATACAAAAACATTAACTAAAATGATAATGAAGAATCACTTGTTCAAGAACAGATTACACTGGGGTTTCTGTCTAAATGAGGGAATTTTTGTTGTGAATTTTAAATCTGTCGATGTTGGTAAAATATCCTGAAATTTACGCGGTGTGGAGAACTGGAAAGATGATTCCGAATGAGTTGACCTCTTCATCATTTTACTATGGTCGAATATATTGTTAATTTGTCTCTAAATAACCATTATGTTGTCTAGAGACGGAGTGTTTATATAAAAAAAAGAGTCAAATCCATTCTAATTTAAAATATGCCCTATAATAGAAATATGACATAAATTTGTATCATCACATTTCTTCGGTCATTAGGTTAACAATGGTTTAGAAGAAAGTTTACCATATTTCGTTTCTTTTTTCACTTAACTTAAACTTGAACATGTCAGAAGACCGCAGGTGTAACCATGGATTTTCATCAGGATTTCAGTTAACAAAGCCTTCTTCAAGGAAGTCCCACAGGCATTTTTCTCATTATGTGCTTTCAGATTAGATTCTGAGACAAATTGTTACTTACCTATATGTTACTCCAGAGTGGCGGCGATTGTGTGGAAAAAGTGGGGGGCGGGGCAAAAAGTTGATAGATACCTAAAGGCACCTCAGAGTATAGGGAGTCGACAACAAAATTTAAAAATTGAGTTACAAAATTAGCTCTCCTTCCAGGACACTATTGTTTTTTCAATTCCTCGTTTTAAGCAGCTAAAATGAAATAAAATTTAATTTTATTTCATTTTATTCAAAAAGTGGGAGGGGGTGACTGCCCCCCTCGCTCTCCTGAATCACTGCCACTGAAAGCCCATGTCTAATAGAAGGATGTAGCACAGTAATCTAGAGCTGCCCTTCGTTAGGGTTATTATCGTAAAGTGGAGGGATCAAACATTTTTTAACATATATGAAAGACTGCCTAACAAAAGAGTAATACTATAATAAAAGTAATACTATATAGGCTTTTCGTTCGGGTTGTTATCGTAAAGTAGAGGGATAAGCATGATTCCATGCCTAACGAAAGAGTCTAGTGAAGTAATGCTACATATCTACCTTTCGTTAGGGTCATTACC
>BGPR01042704.1:0-13172 GCA_013235015.1 Araneus ventricosus
ATCGAAGTTTTTTTCAAAGCGGCTCAATCTCATGATACCACTTTTACACAAGTCGAATCTGATCGGCTAATCGGATCATGTCATCGGTCACATGGATTTCTCGCCAATATTCCAGTAACTTTTTTGATTTTGAATGTGCGCGGTTTTTTCAATTACAAGCTTATGACGCTTTACGTTTTCAATGAAAAAGTGAAGCTACGAGGTTCCCACTTTGCTGAAAGCGAAGCCGCTGATGTTTTTTAAAGTTAAACAATTTGCCCGGTACCCACTTCAGATGCCGAAAGCATGGCGTGCGCTTGCGCAATCAGAAGGTCATGTGAGCTGACAAACCAATCAGATTCGACTTGCGTAAGGTGGTATCATGGGATTGAGGCGCCTGTGTTTTTTTTACTTACGTCACGCTAATTTGTAGGATAGCCGTTCTGAATTTATCATTTATAATTTCAGGCCAAATACAAGGATCATTGATATCGATATTTCGTTTACAACTCTTTGTTGATCCCGTAAAAGCTGCGATTCTCGGACTAATTCATTTCCTTCTTAATTCGACGCTGACAAAAAAAATCCACCGTCTATAGATTTCCCTCTGCTTCATAATTGTCTTTCCGACGACTTGAAATGTGCTCATATCGCACATATATGATATATACGTATTTCTTATTATTTTTTATTTTAATTCGACTATACATACATATGTATAGTCGAATTAAAATAAAAAATAAGAAGACATTTTTAATTTGCAAAATCAGTCAGCTGCGCGGGGCCTAGTGCGGTCGCATGCCCCTCCGGCCGGTCCTGACAACAGATTTCGGGTACACAAACAAGACAAGAAACACACTTTAGAATTTAGTACAGTACGTCGCACTGGAAGCCACAGCTATTTCAAAACAATAGCGAACGATAAACAAGCTAGGCATTTATCACCATTTACTGCCGAGGTCGAAATCCAACTGACGCCTGTTTGCAAAAAGCAAGTCTCCGCAGTGGGATGATCGCGCCAAGCGTTCTCCCAACAATAGCCAAACATCAAACCCCCATTTAAAGCTGGACATTCACGATCACTGCACTCCACGTATCTAGATCGGTCGCATTTCAGTATTTATGGCCCTTCAGTCCAAATGGATTTCGAGGGAAGTTGGAGTTTCAAACTTTCGACCACATCACACCAATGTTCATAGTATTTTGGCGCGGTGTGCAGTGATCGTGAATGTCCAGTTTAAGACGCTTCCACTTGTTGCGACACCACTCCTCATCCCACTTGGTTGTTTTACGTTTCGACTTACTGACTCGACTAAGTGAGAAAATCTCAAAACGTGTGGAGAAAATACAGTTCAAGAAATTGGTAGACATGACAGATCGACATTGTTAACACTGAGCACCGATTCTGCAAACTGTTGTTTCGGATATGACAAAATGTGTTCTATTTCTTGTATGTGTATAGGTATGTGAAATGCATTCTATAAATACATTAATTATTCCAGTGTTGTGTCGTCTCTTCCTCAAAACAAACATTTATTTATTTATTTTTAAAGCTGTGAAACATTTTATCTTTGAAAACAATTTCTTGATCGATGGCTCGCATCTCTCAAAATGGCGAAATAATTTATGGCATAGAGAAGGAATCTGAACTGCACACAACAGATACAAATGTTTTAAACAAACCATCGAAAATTGAATGAAAACAAAGCACTGGAGTCAATCCAGGCTCATGTGACGTATAGTATAGTCCTGCTAATCCGGACCAGTTGGGACCGGACCCTGTCCGGATTAAACGGAATTTGCCTTCGAACACACGTGATACAAGTGTTAGATGGGTAAAACTATAAAAATAGATTATTTTCTTTTTGTTTTTTTTATGAATGCATACAGCTTCTCTTACAGCTTAATTTTAGTTTTAATGTTACTGTATATGTAGAGACTTAAGTTTATAACTACGAACTGATGTAGGATCAACAAAACATATTTGTACATAACTGAAATACATACTTTGTACATTTATTTATTTAAATTCACATTATTCATGCTACGATCTACAGTAGAGTCCTGCTAATCCGGACTAGCTGGGACCGGGCCCTGTCCGGATCACCGAAAGCCCGGATTAAACGGAATTTGCCTTAAAATGTATGTAATACAAGTTTTAGATGGGTAAAACTATAAAAATCTATTCTATTTTTTTTTTTTCATAAATGCATATATTTTTTCGTACAATTTAATTTTAGTTTTAATATTATTGTATACGTAGACCTCTAAGTTTATAACCTACGAACTGATATAGAATTAACAAAAAATCTTTGTACATAATTAAAATACATACTTGGTACATAAATAATTTATTTAAATTCCTTCCGGATTAACCGGATGTCCGGACAAGCGGGGTCCGGATTAGCGGAACTCTACTGTACTTCAAATCTGTTCCTCAGAACCAGACAAACGCGAGTCACATTATCACGGGTGACTGCGACTTCATTTCAAAAATCTTGATAACTAGTGTGGTGTAGAAATCTGACATCATTTCGAATAGTTGCAGATTGTTTAATATGATGCTCAAACATCCATATCTTAACCCTTTATAAGGCCGTGGTAAGTATACTTCCCACCAACTTCATCAATTTTTAAATGCATTTTTTAAAGTTGGCATAAGTTCTCGCCAAATTTTTCGAAGAAACAAAAACCTAGATGTTCCAATTTCTTTTCTCGAACCATAATGAAGTGTTTGTACTTAATGATAATTAATTATTAATTAGCGAAATTAATTAACAAAAAATAATATCATTGAATTTGCTAAATGGACTTTTTTCCTAAATGAATCTTAATCCCAAAGCCATTTTGCTATAACACTACTAGAAAAAAAATGGCCCTTTAAAGAGTTAGCCAAACGACTCGATTTTCACGAAGTTTTGACTACTCCATGGATTTTGATATAATCTAAAATTAAATATTTCTTCTAAATCAAAATTTGAAACAGATATTGACTATAAAAATATACTAAAATTGCGGATTTGAGAAAGTAAAAAATCCGAAATTCCGGATGAATTCTGAATGCTCAACATTTCATGTAAGCATAGAAACTGAAAATGAGGATTTCGTTGCAGAGCTCCGATTATGGGTCGAAAAAAAGTTTACAAAGGTAATAAAAAATTATTTATTGATATTGGACAGAAAATACAAAAGGGAATTAAGAGGTATATTTGCTGATCACTTTTAAACATAATCAGCAAATCTATTTAGCATTTATCTGAACTCAAAACCAACTTGCTTAACTAAGATTGGCAGAAATCACGTCGTGTCCATTGAGCCAGTTCTCGGCAGCTGTTTTCACATCACTCTCTGAAGAGAACCTTGTTCCAGATAAGTGTTCCTTCAATTTCGGAAATAATCATTGGGGCATCGTAAAGTCATACGACGCAAACGCACTGGCATGTTGAGTGATGGTGTCATCCTCCTGCATGACAATATACCTGTTGTTGTTATCTAGTCTGCTCGAGTCGAGTCAGTGTTCATTTCATTGATCTTGTATGCATTGCCCTATAGAAACCTGTCGTTGTTACGTCGTGTCAAAGTGTTTATCATGTCACAGTGTGTGTCGTGTTGAAAGAATTAACTCTCGTTGAAGTATAGTGAAGTTCCCACACGACATTGCATCCATGGCCAAGAATCAAGATAATCCCGAGGATAGTGAAGAAGATAATGTCTCGACAGACCTTGAATCACATGTGGATGCTTTCTGTAATACATAGAATAGCACACTGCCGCTAACTCCCCAACATGACGTTTATGCAGTGCTGGCGCAACACCGCATCGTCAAGCAGGTTTAGTTCCTAGCGCCAATAAAAGATAACCGATTCATATTTAAATACCAATTCAAATGTCTTGTTCAGGTTAGGAATAAACTTTAGCTTTGTATCCGATTTCCAATTGCTATTTTCCTTCATTTTTTAATAAAAAATTTTCAGAAAGTTTTAAAAAAATATTCAGATTATCCGAAATTTCGGATTGCGGGTGTTCCACTGTTGCAAAGAACCAGCTCAAAGTTTTTTTTGCATAAGCAATAATCGCCCTCTTAGTTGATCCCACCGAGAGGCACAGCGAGTTTACGAATGAGAAGCCGCCGGATAAGTAAGAAGGTTCTCGCATCCCTGGTGGGTGTAGTAATGGTTGAGTGGTTCTTAGGGCCCGTCTCCAATGATGGGTTGTACCCCGGTGACCTGGGGGTCGTCGCATGAGACGCTCGTAATGGGGGCTATTATGCGGGGGCCACAGTGCCCGATGAAGTCGTGGCGGCTGGTCATTCATGGAATACCCGGATGCTAAGGCAGGGCGTGGTGATGGCTTGTTTGTGATTTGCCCTCTTAGCTGGATGGAAAACCATCCGTACGGTAGTCTGTTTCATGCCAAACACTGCGTGACCCCCATTGGTCATACATCCTTCTGGGAGTATGACCACAGTGGAGTATCAGATGCCAGGCATTATGAAGCATGTTTGCAGCCACTAATGCATGCGGCTGTATAAATCTTCTAGTTATTTCTCGTATCTTTAATTCATTGTGTCATAGACTCTCTCTTAACACCTCCTTGTATACAACAATGAATGAATTGAAGGTATGCATAGAGAATGGTTCACATGGTAAGGAAATGGCGTACAGCACAGATGTTGGATATGTGACCGAGGGAAGTCGAGAACAATTATTACATGCGCAAACTAAATTTTATGCTTCCTTATGTAATGTGTTCATATAATTATAGTGGAATCTCCCTATAACGAAATCGCTTAGTTCCAGTTGAAAAATTCGTTATAGAGAAAATTTCGTTATACGGAGATTAGAGATTTTTGCAGTTATGTAAGTAAATGTTACAAACCTTCTAGTATGTGCGAGAAGTTCAAAAATATTTAATTATGACTTTCAATTAAAAATGAAGTAATATTTATTATAAATTTATTAAAATTGTACTAATTTTATTGTATAAACAAAATGCTCAAAAGTGAAGACAATTCACCAATTTAGACAATAATATGTACTAGTACGGATAAACATAAAATGCGTATTGTCACATCCATTTGCTGTTTCCACTCCGATTCTTGACCCGTAGAAATGTTGCTCCCTCTGTAGAAACCCAGGTCCCCACAACTGCATTACCCTTCACATAGCATTCTATTGTTATGTGTTATCGCTGGAATGAACAATGCGAGTGGTTCCAGAAACAGGCACGTGTGAGCACTTTGTTTGCACAGAAATTAGCAACTTTCTTCAAAAATGACAAAAATCGAAAAGATAAAGGCCTGAAAAAATTCGTTATAGAGAGACAACCACTTCGTTATATAGAGAATATTTTGAATGTTATTTAACATTCCGATTAAAAATTTCGTTATAGGGAGAAATTCGCTGTAGGGAGACTGCTGTATTTGCAAAAAAGTCGTAATCAATGCAATTGTTTCACCCCTTTCGAGTTCTTTGGTTTTGCAGTGAAACCACACACTGAGCATTTTTTTACTGTGTATGGACGAAACGTAGCGTAATTTTTCTGTCGCAACTTCAAAGCTAGATATATAGGATAACTCGTATAAAAATTTCAGTTAAATACCTTTAAGATTTAGAAAAATATCGCGGCAGCCTAGTGGCGAGGTGTCGGTCTCAGAACCAAATGGTTCCAGGTTCAAAACCTGACTCCATTGAAGATCCGTCGATTTTGGGCCTGTTGAATGCTAAATCATACATGGTCAAACGTCATCCAACTGGTGTGGTGCTGAAGTTTGGAGAGGTGTCATCCTCGTTATCTGACGGCAGTTCAAAATTACGAGGTCCGTCCCCAGAAACAGCCGTAGTGTTACTTCAAAATGGGACGTCAATATAACTAAAGCTAAAAGCTGTTATGCTGACACAACTTGGCACCTTCTGTCTTTGCGAATTTTCTTAGGGCACTGCATCATCAGTTTGGCTCTAGAAAAGTCATGAAAATCAGGGTATGCATACAACCCAGTGCAGATTCTCTGCACGAGATCAGCTACCACACTAATAATTGTGTGAACAGTAAACCTTGCATCCAAAAATAATATATAAATGGCAATTAAAGTTTAGCTTTTTTTTAATGCGAATTATTTACACAAATCTCTGCTTTTATCAGTGTTAACAAAATTATAATTAAATGCCCGCTTTATTGGTATTAACAGAATTACAATTAAATGTCTCAATACTAAAATGACTCAAACGTTTTAATGGTACCAAACATCGAAATCATTAAAATGGCTGCCATTTTGAAACAGAATAAAAATCCTTATACATAAGTCAATTTTAAGGACTTCAAGGAATATTCAAGCAGAATGTGAAGAAAACCAAACAAGATGTTTGGCTGCATGTCATAACAAATTTACAGACCATACGTCAAACTATCAAGTTGAAACATTATTTTGTTGTTGGATGTTAATGGTTCAACTGGCTCTAAAACTGGATATGGCTTGCACTCTTATAACCCTGGTAAATCATAAAAAGGAGGATTTTTAAGACTTATCTTTTATAACTTGAAGCAAAATATTTCTAGATTCTACATTAGAATTGTAATAACTTGAAAATCTTCATTTCTGGACTTACCTCTATGGCTAGTTCCGAAATACAGAAAGTATGCACTATAATTTTAGAATCCACTGTGCATCTCTCTCTCTCCAAATTCCAACACCACACCAACATTAGGACTTTGCCATTGGGGCTTCTGTGAAAAGAACACTTATTTTGAGGATAGTTATAATTTCTGGAATTCCAATCCATTACTGTGGTAAAAATATTAGATGTGATCGTAAATTGGTGAACAATGTGCTGCCCTTTTTACACAAGTAGTTGAAAATGCCTTAAAAATACATCAGGGTTCGTACACATTTCCTTAAAAGAAAATCAAGGACTTTTAAGGACTAAAAAAACCAAAAAATAAGGACCTCTAAATTGAATAAACTTAACGAATTGTCGCACGCATTTTTAAATAAAATCTCATTTTTGCAAATTCAACATATTAGATGATAAATTATAATATAAAACATAGAAGATACATTACAAATTTAACACAACAAAACTCCTAAAAATATGAGTTAATAAATTGATGGAAAAAAAACCCATGAAACTGGTCATCAAATTAAATATCTTTTAATTTCAAACTTTTTTCATTCAATTTTACATCCAAGGTATTTATTTTAATTTCTTTTTCAGAAATTGTTTTTCTTAGTTCATGCGATTCAATAAATAAATTTATGTCCTTTGACTTTTCAGCCCCATTAGTTAAATCATTTGCTTTCTCATTTGTTTGGTGCATGTCCGTTTGGAGGAACATTTTCTTTTGTTTTAAAAAATCTATTTCTTCCTCTAGAGCCTTTCGTTTCAGTTGTTTTGTTTCAGTCTTTTCTTTGGATCTTTCACTTTCTAAATACTGCATGTATTTTGCTCTAGCTGAAGTGGCAGCCGTCCTCATTTCTTTAGTAATTTTTAAGTCATAAATAGCCCCAGACAGCTTAATAAATTCATGATTTACACGCTGGAAAATACATGAAGCATCTTTTAAATTTTCTATTTCCAGGGCCTTGTTCACCGAAAAACCTCATTGTCCATGTGACAGTATTAATACCATTTTGATAATCTTTCAAACTCTTTCATAATGATTATTGCTAAAATAAGTTTGTAAAAAATTATCAAGGGAATCACTCTTTGGATTGAAAGAAGTAAATTCAAACGAATTTGGCTTTACAATATTTAACAGAAAATTTGCATAGAGTAACAAAATTTCGTCGCAATCTTTTCCTAAAATACGTTTATTTTGCGACAATACAATCCATACCTTTTTCATTTTTTCCTGTGCTTTTTCGGGATATCCAGCCATTACTCGTGGATCAATGCAAATCGCAGGTCTTACTAGTGCGTAATTCACAGGACATTTCTGCATCAAATGTTTTATCATTGTTATGATGTTTTTCCGACTATCTTGTCTGAGTGTGAAAACATCCTTGTCTGCTAATTCTTTATCTTTTCTTCTATTAGTTGCTCTGCAGCAAATACTAAATACACTTAACTTTTATCATTATACAAGTTTGGGTCATTGAAGTTGAATTTGCATAAAGTCTCAGGTTTCTCAATTCTTTCGTTCTCTGGTTTCAAAATTTTGAGATGTTGAATGCAATCATTAACAAGTTTTAAAAACATCACTGGCAAAAAATGGAAGTAAAGGTTTATCACTTTGATACTGTTCTAAAAATGGTAACAGCACTTTTGACAATCATTCCTATGGAACCATGGACCAATAAAGGCCATCTGTAATTCCTCCCTTATTTCCCAAAGTGTATGCGATGGATATGGATTCGTAGAACGCGAGCAGTGTCGTCCTCCCACCCCATTCTGCAAGAGCCACGTCGACCGAGATTAGAACAGCCGAGAAGGAGGAATTAGAAAAACGATAATCGGTAATTTTTTAACAA
This sequence comes from Araneus ventricosus, assembly GCA_013235015.1. Lineage (NCBI taxonomy): Eukaryota > Metazoa > Arthropoda > Arachnida > Araneae > Araneidae > Araneus > Araneus ventricosus. The sequence continues at coordinate 8,447 of BGPR01042704.1, forward strand.
TGGCAGAGTAAAAAGTAAGGACTTTCTAAAAATGGGGCATAAAAATAAGGATTTGTAAGGACTTTTAAGGACTAAATGTAAAAGTAAGGACTTTTAAGGACGCGTAACAAACTGTATTTGCTGAACAGTTTTGAAAGTAAAAAACTGGATAATTTACATGAATTTAGTGGGGTTCTTTCTATTAAGTTTACAAAATTACTTTTAGCATACAGTAAACTTTCGATTATCCAGCATTCAAGTATTCGGAAAGCTCAACTAACCGGAAAAATTAGAAAATGAGTTTTTCTAGATTTAGATCTGCGAGCCAAAATTTAGCACGTGCGCACTCCATTCCATTCACGTGGACAATTTATTTCTGGAATGCAACGTTCGCTCCGCACGGAGGGGCGTAGAAGGAAGAAAAAAAAAAGCTATATATAGTACTGTGACATACACAGACTTGCTTTATCGTGGGTTCAAAATCAAAAGTGAGAACTAAAAAAAATAAAGATCCTCACCTTTTGCCGAAAAACAAGACCTAAAAACGAAATTGGCCAAAAAAAAGGTAAAGGGACAGAATCGATAAAAAAAAAAAAAAAAGCTCATGGGAGGGGGTTACTCTCTTTCTTTTCCTTTATTCATTTACCCACCAAATACCGGCAGATGTTGATTCCAATTACGTAATATCACGTGCAGGAGAATTGGAGGTGCGTCGTATTGCGCAATAACCCTTGCAATTTTCTAAAAGATAATTAGTTTTCATATTCAACCTGGGATTTGTTTATGATCATTTAAAAGTTTTATTATTCTTTCAGTTTCGTCAGTTATTTTTATATGTTTATATTTTTACAATCTATATATTTACGGTGAAAAGGCGACAGATCATCAATGTTAAATTAAAATCTTCATAATATATTCTGTAAATACAATGTTATGAAAGATATCAAAATATTCTTAAAAATTATATTTAATGCACACTTCAAAATGACAAAAATAAATTATTTGGCTGAAAAAATATTTTTTTATTTAAAAAAAAAGGCTACAATCTACCTCCCTCCCCATTTTTCCCGTCACACTCGACTATCCGGACTTTTCAAGTATCCGGAAATCAGAGTTTTCCCGAGCATGCTGGTTAGTTAAGCTTTTACTGTACATTTGCATTCTTCCAGTTAGTGTTCAAGTTCATTTATTAAAAAGTTTGTTGACAAAACATCGATTTGACACGGCTAGGCGATACAAATGAGATAAATTCCAAGAAATTATCTGAATATTTTGAGGGATAACAGTTTTATTAATATTAACTTCATCTAAAAAAATTTCAATAAAATCTATGTCGATTATTAATCCATCATAATATTTCATCAAAGCCACTATGGTTTGGTTTACTAGCACTTACTGTGAAATCAAATAAAATGGGGCTTCTTGTAATGAAACAGTTCAATTCACTTTCAAACTTCTTTGATTTCAAAATTTTATTAAAATAAAAACAATGTAAATACATATCACTCACATATTTAAAAATTCTGTGGCACAAAATAAGAACATAAAATGACAATAATCATCATTAAAAAAGTACAAAATCTTATAAAACAAATAAATCATATAGAGCATACAAAAGAAATTATCGATACGAATAACTAGAAATGTTTGTACTTCAGGTTCTACCCTGAAATGAAGTTTGCATGGTACTTGCGTACAATGGCATACGCATACAAGTCATTCACTACCGATCGATGATCTTTTGACAGCAGTCGTGTGTTTCATGAAAACCAAGTTTCGAAAGACGCTACAGCAATGTGAATCGAGAGAGTTGGTGAAATTTGACGAGTTTATTGGATGATTTCCACATTATGTGCCTTATTAAAGATATTAATTATTATTCAATGAATTTCGATAAAAAAATACACTATAAAAATGGTAAAAGGAGAATTTAGATTAAAAAAAAAATAGATGAGGAAAATCATGAAAATGATATTTCTTCTCATAAATTCTAGCATATATCCATCTCATAACAAGAAAACCTACACTAATCACTACCTAACCCTTCTGGTTGATGAGCGATGGATGCCTGATTAGTCGGTTAGGTTAGGTTAAGTTAGATTAACATCCCATTTTTAAGCAACACGAGGGCTATTTAGGGACGGACCTCGTAATTTTGAACCATGGTCAGATGACGAGGACGACACCTGAGCTGGCACCACCTCTCCAAACTTCCACGCCACATCAACGGGAGGACATTTGGCCACTACGTATGATTTGGCTTGTACGCAAATGCCACTGTACGCAAGTGTCGCAACACCCAAAATGAATACACTATAAAAATGGTAAAAGGAGAAATAACAACTTAGTCTTATAAAATAAAGAGAGTTAAAAAAGGGGGGGGGGTCTTTGTTCAAATATACTTTGGAAGACTGACCACGCATTTTTAATTGTTCTAGAAACAAATACAAGTAATCAGAATGAGAAATCACAGGATCTAAACAGAGCAAGATAAGGCACTGGTAATAACAACACTTCTCTCCTCATTCTTGTAAAATTTTTACATTTGTGAAAAATATAACATTTACATACAATCATGACTAACATTAATAAGGAGAAACTAACATAATAAGAACAAACAACATGTTATAAAAAACACAATGAAAAGAAAGATGATGGACTTTCAGACCAGCTGAAAAAAAGAAATGTTTCAACAAATATCAACGGAACAGGTGAAAATCCCTGACAAACAGCTGCATGTATACAGATTTCAGAATTTGATTAGTAGCATGAAACAATGTGAGGAATATCCATTATTAGATCCAGTTTGCAATTGTAAAAAGGACTCGAATTGAATATTAATTTCACACTAAAAGGATGAAATGGTTATTTCAAAAATAGGTTCAAAAGTATTAATTGAAACCTACTTCTCAGGGGTGAAAAAATCACATTAACAAATTTAATTATTTCCAATCATATAAAATGTAATATGCATTTATACAGTACAGAAAACTAATTAACATTAAAACTAAAATCAAAATTTATCCATAGATTTTTTTATCCAAATTATTATTATTATTTTTTTATTTATTCATTTGATTAATGCCAAACTGTTATTTCTTTCAGCGGGTTACTAAAATTGAACTTGAAATATATGCAAAACCATCAATTTCTCTGGGTACGATTTGTTTTACTGTTATGGATTTCAATAAAGCTTGAATCCTAAACTTACATTGCTGCAGTCATGATGAAGAATACTAAAAATTCCAACAAAAGCTTTCCAAAATTTTAAAAAACATTCGTTTTATGGAAGAACTCAAAGTTATAAATAACTACATGAATGGCACTTGTTAACGAACTTGAATGTACACAAAATGCACAGCTTTAAGAGGCAGTAATAATGAGGAAGAATATCATTAGCTTTTGTTTTATCAGCACAATGGAAAAAATTGATGCAATTTTTTAAAAAAAAAATTCATTTAGTAGATAATATTCATATCTAACAAAAATGAAAAAAAAATTAATGATGTTTCATTTAGAAAGTTTTTAAATGAAAATGATTATCATAAATTACTAAACAATTAAAAGAAAATATCGATTCACACCAAAAACGTAATAGATGAGTGAAGAAATATTGAACTTTGAAGAATGGTAAAATCATGTTACTAGTAGAAAACTAACATAGAAAAGTTCCTGTAAAGTTATATATATATATATATATAAACACACAAAATTATTGAGAAAGTTCAACATTACATTCTGTGTGGAATAAAAGTGTGCACCACCTTTCATGACATTAGTGTACCATTACAGTATATTTTCCCAACTTCGTAGGATATTCGAGATTAAGGTTTTCCTTCAGAAATTTCAAAAAATAAAATTCCATAAATGCATGAAAGTCTGACTAAAAGTGTAATAAATGGAAAAGTTCACAAATTCTCATAACTCCATACGTGCAGCATTATATTTAAAAATGTTCGTTAATTTGGATAATCTAATCTTTTCAAAAATTTTACAAAAACATTTTTTTGAAAGTGGAAATGCACACGCTAATTAAACATTTTTTTAATAAACAAGATAATTATAAAAGAAATTGTAAGATTTTATCTAGCCATTTCAAAAAATTAAGTCCAAAAATGAGATAGTTAAAAAAGCCTGCTTAGAAAGAATAAATGGCGATTCTCCTTGGCTTTGAGATCGCTTTAAATAATCATTTCTATTTCCTTTGATTATACTTGAAAGTACATTTGCAATTATAGCCAACACAATCATTTATACACTCCTTATGGACAAGGAAATAGAATTTCTAAAAGTAAAAGCAGCACAAGATGTGGAACACTCACAATGGAAATGAACAGCTGATTTCAACAATTTTATGCACCTTAATATTTTAAAAACGAACAACTTTTACATAACTAAACATGTTTTATTTGTATTTCAATAACTCTTTTTTATCCACATAACACAATGTAATTTTACATCTTTGGATCCATACAAATACTATTCTCACTCTGCAAATTATATGAAAATAAGATAGTTAAAGAAATATGTTTAGACAGAATCAATGGTGCTTTTATCTCTATTGATCACTTAAAATAATAATTTCTATTCTCTTTGATTATACTTGAAAGTACATTTGCAATTATAAACAACACGATCATTTATACACTCCTTATGCACAAGAAAACAGAATTTCTAAAAGTAAAAGCAGCACAAGATGTAGAATACTTACAATGAAAATGAACAGTTGATTTTCCAACAACTTTTT
>BGPR01042705.1:0-13172 GCA_013235015.1 Araneus ventricosus
CTCTTGGTCAAAGGATAATAATGACATTTGTGTATTTAAATGTATTTCATGAATATTATATATTTTTAAACATTTTTGATATATATATATATATATCGTGTACTTGGATTCCATAATATTTTGTGAAATTTGTCGAGTTTACCTATCGTTATTCTTAGCAAAAAACTAAAATTTGAACGCTAAAAATACAAAATTTAGGATATATTTTTTGATAAATATTAAAAAAATAAAACAATTTAAATCATATTTGTATAAAAATTTAGTAAAATACTTTTACTAGGCATTTACTACGATTTTTATATTTTGTAACTAAGTTTATTGACTTCTCTAATAAGACTAACTTTTTATCACTGGAACGCACAGCGTCCTCAAATGAGAACGGGCTATAATTTCAAAACTAATAAAGCAATTTCTTGAATTTATCATTTTTTACTCTGATCAGTCCATAATAGTTAGATTTGTGATATTCATCAAAATATATTCAGCAGAATTAATTCGGGCGTTAACGGGCTAAATATCTTTAGAGTTCGTAAAACGAAACGACTCACAATAAAAGTATGAAATCAAAGCAGAAAATTAAAGATTCATTAATATTAAATATACTGATTGAATTCATCCTCAAAGACTTTTTCAATCATGAATCAAATTTTGATATATTCATGTGCCAGTTGTGCCTGGGAATTGAAATAATCCTGGATTGAAATTCTGAGAGTTTATTAAGCAATCGTACTACTTATATTTCTACTGATTGAACTCGTTTTCATCTTGATTTATAATAGATATTCATTCCATAGATAGATATAATAGATATAATCCCATTGAAGTTTCCTGTATTTTCAACTTACTGAAAGAAATTATGTTTGTCTATTTTGGCAGTCCAAAATATCAAACATATTTTTGGTGCTCAAAAGTTGCCAGACTTAGGTATTTATAAAGATTCAGCATCGAATGTCTAGCAGAATTTCAAAAATGAATAAGTCATGAACAAAATAAATAATTTTATTGAGTATTATGCAACTGAGTGAATAATATAAATATCCTTATTGAGTACTGACATTATTGTTTACATCAGTGGCGAATCCAGGATTTTGGTTGGGGTCATAAAAATTTTATATCTTCGTGACCTCTTAGCTTATGTAGTCAAAATACTCACTTTAATCACCTGACAATAAGAATCACAAAGAAAAATACTACAATACTCTCGATAATCTAATGAAAACGCAATGAAAAAAATAGCCAGAAAAATATTTTCAATCGTTTTAACGCAACAAGTACGAGTGGAATGACTACAAAATCAGGAAAATTTTCGACCCTGTCAAGCCAGAAAGCCATGTTACAAAATTTTATTTTTAGAAAAAAAGAGCTTAAGAAAAAACAGGTGTAAGGTTTTGAAAAGAATCAAGAATTTTGCTATAGCTCTGAGGGAGACTGCAGCCATATTGCACCCCCTCGGATTCGCCACTGGTTTACAAATATTTAGAATTTATATCGGTTTGTACGAAGTATCAGCCATCTTCACACATTACTCCTTTCTGTTTTCTCCAAATACGCCACAGAATGCTCTAAAACAATAAAAAACCAGGTGACCTTTCATTCTGCAAACATAAGGAATAGGGTTGCAAGATCAAAATAGCAAAATAAGGCCAAACCTTCTTAAAAATAAGGCCAAAAAAGGCCAAATTTCCCAAACAGATTGAAGATTCTCATTGGTTTTAAGAAAAAAGTCTATCCTTCATGAAAACAGATCCCACTTGATCTGGATATATGCAATGCTCTATTACTAAACTAAAATTTAAGTGAAAAAAATTAAAATATCCTTGTTCTATTCAAGAGCTATTTCGTTTGACAGCTCACTGTGTATAATTTGAAAAGTGTTATATCAAAAATTTATTAAAAACATTTAATAATCAATTAGAATTAATTAATTTAAGTAAATAAGTCATTAAAAATTGCTCTAAATGTCAATACCGAAAATAAAGCAAAAAAGGCCAATATGAATCTAAAGCCACAGAAAATTTCCTAAGGCCAAGGGCATTGAAAAAAGGCTAAAATTCCATAATTTGGCCTTAAAGAGGCCAACATGCTGTTGCAAACATGCATTCTTGTGCTGCCATCTATGCAGAAAATTAAGATCCTACAAACACATATTTTAATATTGAATTTCAATAGTTTCTGAAGAAGAACATTATTATTGTGATTGTTCACTTTCTGCTCATTCATAAGTTTGAAAGAAATGCATCTCTCTGATGCTTTATTCTTCGAAAATAAATGTACACTTTCACCTTATTATCGAAACAATTATTTCATGTTATAAATGGTTGTTATGTTCATAGTTTTAATAAACAAATGCTATTTGTGTTTTGTTTGCCAGAGGCTAGTTCCCATGACATCGCATTCATGCATAACTTCATTGCTCGTATAACGTCACTGCAAGTTTCTGCAATGGTGTTACTCTCTTTATGCAAGAAGTGCTATAAATTTCAAAATTTATCAATTGACAGCCTAAATTATCCTCATTTATTTAAAGGTATATTAAAACATTTACTTTTTTGATAATGTATTTCTTCCTGTCGCAACAATCTGAATATGTAACGTATTTGATTCTGGAATATTTGAACAAATCAACAATTTAGTATCAATCGAATAAGCTAGATTGGGCCAAATGTCTTCAATAGGCCAATCCAGTTTATATGAGGAAATTCTTTAATTAGAATAGGAAAATAGAATGTTATTTAGTTAACCACATCTATACCTGATGAAAAATTACTTATTAACTTAGAAATTGCTCATATGTAGCTTTTTTCCCTAACAGCCAGACCCTATGAAGTGAGAAGAAGTGTTGGGATGCTTTGAAATGACTTAGAGTAAAAGATTGATTATCTACTTTGTATTTAATTTTGCTTTCATAAAATTACACCAATGCATTACAACAAATAAATATTTCCAACAAAGAAATATTTCTATTGTTATCGTTTTTTATTTTGCCATTCATTAATTAAAAAATTCATTTTATAGAAGAGTTACAGTAATTCTCAATGATATAACGATACACTTTGAAACAAGAACGGAGCAAAAATTACAAGAAATAAAAAAAAATAAAATATTTGCATAGAGCCATGGAAGCTTTCTTTAGCAAACGTTTTAGTGAGATCGAAATATTCTTTGCACAACTGGTGCATATTTAAGAAAGAACAATGGGATATATATAGAAAATAATTATTGAAAATATGTGGTTGCAAATTAAAACAAATATTCAAATTGTTATCAATAGCTAATATCAATTTGAATAGCTTCGCAGCTTGCAACATATAAAATAATTCTGCTCACGATATTGTTTTCCTGAAATTTTACATGAAGGATCCACAATAGTAAAAAAATCAGCATATAGCTGAATAGATATTGATAATTTGTTATCAAGATCTTAAATGTCCTTGATATTTTAAGATTTCCATCCACGTTCGAAACTCCAACAATAATTCCTGCACATTTTGTTGTCTCCGTTTTAACCTTTTCTAAAATTTCTTTTATTTTCTTATGTCAATTTTTTCTATCATAGTTTATGAATAATAATCACTTATTATATATTGCATTCAGGAATAAATTTTCGTAGACTTTAAGTACCAGAAAAATGAATGATTTGAATTTCTTACGATGAATTTTTAAATGTAATTTTAAGTTCATTCAACTGCAGTCGAATTACATCTCTGAAAGACCAAAAGATTGCATGAGGAACTCGAATTTATTCATTCTAACGAAAAAAATACTAGTTTCCTCGCAACAATGTATATAAGTAAAGCATATTTATTCAGATGCAATTCTTTCTATTTCTCGAGCGTGAGCACCGTTGACAACTTTCACCATGTTGCTCTTGAGATACGATCGTTGATTTCCTGTACACAACATTGTAATTTCCTTGCTCTAGATTATCTATATACCTTGCCTGTCCAGATCTCTTTAAATACAAAAAATTATGAAAACTTTCTTTTCTTTTTCATCATTATACAAAGAGAATATTATTTTATCTGAAATTCTGCATCAGAATGCTTAATACTTTACGGAAGTTCTGTTTCTCGTTGAGATGTTTGTAATGAATACGCCAAACTATCTGAAGTTGATTTTTGAACTCCTATATACTAATTTCTTTGAACGCATCTCAAAAGTTTTTCTGTCATTTTAAATTTCATCTTTTTGCAAAAAAATTCATGAAGTTGATATTTTCCAAACAGAAATACAGTTTTTATATAAGCAACTTTCTGTTCATACATATAAAGTGCCTTTTGTCACATCTTAAATCAATATTTTTTTCAAAAATAAAATTTAAAAGCTTCTAAGAAATAAAAAAAGGAATTATTATTGTTCCACAAAATATTTTTTCATGAGTAATTACGATTTAAAATAAATCTTCATCGAGACTTTTGGCGGATAGTATTAGATTTATCTCTTTAATTTTAAAGAATTGTTAGGACTTAATTTAATTTCAATTACAACTGAATTAAGTCCACAGCACATTGTGTGTTTGAAATCATATAAATTAAAGAAACAAACGTGGTATTTTAAAAAGTATAATACTTCCAAAGAATCGAATCAAATTTTTGAGAATTTCTTTCATGTTCGAAATAAATTAATAAACTATTCTGCTTTTAATACTTACAGAAATTTTTTCATAATTTCATCTTTTTATTTAATCAAAATAATATGTCATATGCGGAAACATATCGGAAAATGAGTACAACCATTTTAGGTTAGATTTAATTAGCATTATTTAATAAAATATTTTGTTTTAAAGAATTCCAAGGCTTAGCCACAACTTTGTGACTCAGTTACCTTCAGCAACAAACCTAAAAAGCAACATAATGAAAAATTACATTATCTATATAAAGAAGAACATAATATTTCCAGTCAAAACATTCTTGAAATGTGATGAAAACATGATATATTAATAACATAGTTTTATTTATCAATTCAATAGTGTTTTATTGTCAAATTATTATTTAATGAAAACAAAACCTTTATTTTCGTTTTGCTTACAAACTATGATAAGATATATCGTTCACATTTTAAGATTTATTTTGTGAATTCAAGTTGAAAGCATTTTATGTTAAAAGAAATACGGTTTTCCTCAAGATTGAAAAATTCTGGGTTTAGAAAATAAATTGAAAATACACCGTACTATTGTCGTATTGTTACGGCTTTTAGAAATTTAACAGTAAAATGCTTTTTAAAGTTTTTGGAGTGAAAATGAAAGGTCACGGCGGCGAATTTCAATCATTTATCAAGTTGAAAAACGAAGTAGCCTGTTGGGAGAATTCACAATCATACGGCTCTTTTATCAACTATTGGGTGGAATTTTCCGTTCAGAGTCATATTGGCACAAGTTAAACAAATGTCACCGTACATAACTTATTACTAAGCTTTCTAAAAATCGGTTAAAATTTTTTGAGTCCCCTTAGAAATATTGCATACTATTGCTGGAGTTTTATCGTTAATTGCTGTATAATTGCAGTTTCAAATTATCTTGTTTTTCTCAGTTTTGGTTAGACAAATTTTGCATGTCCGTTAAATTTGTAAAATTATCTTTATGTCTATTCTAGTTTATTAAAAGTGGTAATTTTTTCAAAAGACAACACACTTTTAAACCGCATAAATTATTAAATTTTGACCGCATTTTAAAAACATACTTTTAAAATGTATTAATAATATATTTTTTTCTTGCAATCGACATTCATATTATTTTCATCATTTCATTAATTTCTTGCTCAAACTTTTCTTTCACATGGTTTTTTCAATGTCAATGTCCTGAAGAAACCCTTTTCAGTGATTATTTTATGTATAACCAGATATACTAATATTAATATATATAGTTATATTTAATAAATTAATTTATCAATTTTAAACAACATAATTTATAATTAATTTGAAACTCGATGGGATTATTTTTTTAAATATATTTTTTTTTCTACTGTACCAGAATATACTTTAATTTCGCAGGAAATTAAAACTTAAAAGATATTAAGAAAGTAATAAATTACTAGAATAATTTTTAAATCAAAAATATTTTGTATTTTACATTTAGACGTAGCAGGTAAATCAAGCAATCTGTTTGAAGTGAAATCGTGAATTAACATGAAAAAAATATATGTATGCCAAAATTATTTCCTTAGATATTATGGAATTCAGCGATCTTAGAATTCTTGTTTGTGCCTACAGATCAATTTGATATATTTAATGAAAATGTATTTCGTAAGATATTTTGCTAGAAAATGTAGAAGTTACTCTAATTAGAAAGCACTTTCAATAGTCCACTTTTCCGTGAACCTCATTTAACAACAGAAATAGAAAATTGGTTCCTACAAGACATAAATTTAACTATTTGGGAATAAATAAATATCCTTCCTAAAGCAATCAATAAAAGAAATCAAATTCCTCAATTTTTTTCTGATTGAATATATTTCCCTAGAACACTACAAATACAACAAAAATACAAAAAAGAAGTCTTGATGAACTTCTAAAGAGCAAAATCTCTATTTACCGGAGACAATATAGCGAAGATATATTGAATAGAATTTATTTATCCATATAATAAATGTACAAGATAATAAACATTATCTTCCTCACTTGTTATTACACCGAAAGTTTCGACAGAATATATATATAAAGTGTCTGAAATGAACTCATAGTGATGCATAATATCTGCCAACTAAAGTTTAAAAGAGTAAAAATATATCTACGACGTCTTTTATCTTAGAGTTATGCTGTTATAAATTGTAGCTTCAAATGGCGAGTAATAAATTCATTCGATATATTTCTCAGCAATGATATGAGTAATAATATAAACTGTAACATTTTTACTCGACTTACTACTTTTTGCCTCGAATTCCCTAAGATTCCCTTCGTTCACACCCCATCTGGTTGCAAAGAAACATAAAATAAACGCTAAATAAAATTTCCAACTAAAATATATTTTAAAAAGATGTATCTCTTTCCTGTCGGCTTATGAAATTCTACGCCAGGACCCACGTCTTCCTAAATATATTAATCAAAACCTTTCAAAAGCCATGCTTTTTCGTTTTTCTTTTTGAGATTTTTAAACCTTCGGTTTGAAATGGCAAGCTACTGAATGTTTCATTTTTCTTGGTTTGTTTTATTTTTTCTCTATAATAATGAGAAAGAAAAGCATTTATTTGGATTTTTTTATCGGAGACAGCTGTAATGGAAAGAAAATACAATTCGTCGGGGATTTTTACTTTGAAATTTAATTAATTCCTGATGTTTATGAATCATCGAAGCACAAGTTTAGAATTTATAATTCTTTTCATAAAAAAATAATTCTCTTATTCCCTGACTTTGGAAAAGTATAAAAATCAAGAAAGGAAACAAAATCAACAATTTTTATTTAAATTTTATGAAATGTTCGAAATGAGTTGAAAATATTTTTTACATATAACCATTGCGTTTAATAGAATCGTTTTGAAAAGATATATGGCTTCTGTCGTTGCGTTATTTGTAACATATGATATTGAAGTATTCTATAAAATGTCTATGAAATTTATTAGGAATATGTTTCTGAAAATTATTCGTACTTTCCGCATGAATTTTACAGAATATCTAAGTATTATATTGAATAAAAAATATTTTGTCTAATTAGTACGAATAGGAGATGAAATTTTCAGGAAATGGAATGGTTGAATAGAAGGTTTTTTTAAATGAAATAGATCAAGAAGAGCTTATTTCTGGTAAAATGCATAATAAAATGTCATTATTAACTGCACTTAACTACTAGAATTTTTAAGAAAGAAAGTGCAATAAATTACAGTCGAATGATATAGGGTAAGGCTCTTCAAGTTGTACCACAGCTTCAGTGGTACCGATGCCATTCTGACTTTGTTTTCATCGAATCAGCAACGCTGACGGCAATCCTTTGACTACTAGCTAATTAAGATCTTAATTCCATTATTTAGAATGGTGCTTTGATTCTTTTCAACCTAACCTTGGAGAAAAATAAGTTTTTGGTAGATTTCTTATAGTTTTCGTGTATATTTCGTAAGAGCAATAAATATTATAAATAAAATTTTATTATTTCTTAGGGTATCATTCTGTTCTATTAGAATAATTGCTTTTATGTAACTATGGCACCCTGGTTCGATTCATTCTTTTATAATACTTATTTAAAATATTACACGTGGCGTTGTATAAGTTGTATCTCAAACGACGCTTAAGTCGTACCAGGTAAGCTTTAAGGATCTCTTGCATATCTGAAGATGCATACCATTTATAGAAAGAGAATATTGTTCTTTTTAATATATAATGTTGAATGTGCTTTTTTATAATTTTTATATAGGGTCCATAAATGTGGCAAAACGTGCCGATAATACTTAGACACAAAACGATTTGAACGAGGTGTTATGAAGATTACCCAATGCTGATATGGGCTTCAATGAAACTATAATATTCCTAACCGAAACTGGAACGTCACTTTCTAGAACGAAATAAACATTATAAATTTGTAAAACCGAAAGGGTGGCCATGGATTAAGTCTAGACCGAATAGTTTACTAAAAGAATGGTAATACAGGGCGTTTTTGTTTCATTTGCTTCCAAGGTACAACTTAGCTATTACTTTAAAATTTGTTTATTTCCTTCGACATAGCACGTGTATTTTGAACTTTCTTGTAATAAATAGTGCAATATTCATAGAAGTTGTGAATAATTCAAAATCTCATCCTTCATTTAGGAAAACCTGCAATTCGTAGACTTCTTTTCCTTAGGATTTACGACTTCAGCAACCTTACCCTAATAGAAAAATAAAGCTTTCAATTTTAAAGAAGCTTCTCTATAATCCATGTTTGAAGTCTATGTTAAGTTTTGTTCTGTTGATGTTGTAGCATGTTGTTTTTTTATTTCTACGATAAAAATTATTTTCTGATAATTTTCTAATTCAGTATGGTAACGAAGTAACGGGCGTTCATTTACGACCAAATGATTTCAACAAAAAAGGTAAAAATATAATTAAATGGTGAAATTACACAAAATAAATGAAAAACAGAATGATTCAATGGAAAATAAATTTCAAAATTGAGCTTTTGAGGATTCATTGAAATCGTTTACTTGTATGAATTGAGATCACGCGATCATGAGTGTAACGTAAAGTTAATGATGTACATCGGAGGAGAGCTTGAAAACGAAACGATGCAACTTCAACTTTACAAAAAATTCCTTTGACTCGTCTTCAATTTTAATAGCCTATAAAAATGCAAAAGTTTGTAAAAAAATTAGTTTACGATAAAAAAAATTAAAAGTATATAAAAGTTCTAAGACATTGAAGACAAAATTCCGATGTAGGCATATTCATAGGTTACGATCACAGTAATGAAGTTTAGAAATTTACTTCTTTCATTTAATTTTTGGATTTCTACACTTGTATTCTGTTTTCAACTGCTTTAAGTATAATTATGCGACACAGAAAATATATCTTACTTATATTAAGATCAAGGAATAATTCACATTTAATCTACATGTATTATTTTGTATTTGATAATACGCAAGATTAATCATCTGTGCAACTGATTAAAAATTGATAAAATTTTTTATGCGAAATATGTTTTGCTGCCCAAAACTTGAATGTTCCTGGGAACTTATGAAAATAACAAAAAATGAAAAAGAAAAAAAAATGCAAAACTTGCCGGAATCAAGAAAAGGAGGGAAAAATTCTAGAATTCTTCGTGAGTTGTTATTACGAATTCATTTGAAGTATAATGTATCATTTTTTAAATATGTGCACAAATTTTTATTACATACAATCTTTCATAACAGGAAGACCGTAAATTAAAATTTTCTAAATGAAAATCTGGTTAAAAATGTTTTTAAACAAAACACAGCAAAATTAATAATACACCATACATGGTAATCAGTGATACATGCATATATTTTATAATAGTTTCTTTTTCCTTCTAAAAATTTCAGCTTAAAAAAAGATAATTTCTGTTGAAAATTAGCAAAAAGAGTCGAAGAGGAAGTAAATGATAACAGCACAATTCATATTTTTTAATATGCTAGTAACGACATTCACTTATTAATATTTAGAATGTTCAGAAATTCGTTTAAACTATTTATAGCTATATATTTATAGAATATTAAATAAACATAAATAATTTAGCTTAGTTATATTAACGTCCACTTTTGAAGTAACACGAGGGCTATTTTGGGACGGATATTGTAATTTAAAGCCGTTGTTAGATAATGAGGACGACACCTTGAGTTGGCACCCCCTCTCCAAGCTTACGCACCAAGCCAATGGGTAGTCATTTGGTCCCCTATGTATGATTTAGCTTGCATGCACAGGCCCATATACACGGCGGTTTTTCAGTCTCGAATCGGATATCAAACCTGAAACCCTCCGGTGCCGAAGCAGGGACCTTACCAATAGGCACTTCTGCTCCTCCGAGCATGAATAATATAAAATAAATAACAAGAAAATCTATGCAGAAAAATGTAAGCAGATTTACAAGCATATTAATTACTACACAATATTCTTAAGTTTGTGATTCAAGTTTGAATGCTAGTTTAAATTCTGAATCAGCAGCTCAAGAAAAATTATATGAATAACACACTAAAAATAGAAAAAAAATTAAGCCCTTTCGAAAAATCCTTATTATAATGTAAGAATACGGTAATAAGCTGACTTTTGAAAATTGTTTCTAATTATATCATTTAGCATATTCTTTTAACGAATACTCTTTTTCGTTTAATGTATATATATATATATGTATTAAATTTTCTGAAAAATGGTTGAAATAGACTTTTATTTCTAATTGCTTTCCATTTTTTCAAATGCTATTGTGCTCATACATAATGCAAATTAAACAAAAAAATCCTTATTATACGTACTTTAATGAAAACAACATGCAATTTCATCATCTTATAGTTAATTTCTTTAAGCTTAAAAAGAAAATAACCTTCTGAGAACCCGAATAAAATATAATTGGATACTGCACGTAATTATATAATTCATGAATAATTAATATCTAATGAAATTAATTAAATGAAAACGGATTAATTTACTTAAATTTATGTCCAGACATTTTGCATTTTATTAGTTTATTTTCATTCTTTTCTGAAATTCTGCAACATTATTTAATAAGGACAATATCCTGTTTTACGTTCATTCTCAGTTTTACGTAATTAAATATAATAATCATGTGTATTACCATGGATGCAAATATCTATATGTCATGGTAATCTACATAGTAATGTGATTATGTTTTTTAATCGCAATATTTTATTGCCGAATTACAATAAAATATGTGGCAAAAATTTAGCGAAGAAACAGATAAAATTTATTATTTCCACATTCAATCTTTTAAATAACAAATAGTATACAATCCTGCTAAACAACAATATTCTTTAAAAATATTGATTCATAATTAAGTCTTTTCGTTATTCTTATATTCATCATATTATGTGTAGTATTAACAATACGAAAAACTATGTTCTCTTATATTGTAACGTATACAAATTAGAAAATATAGTAATTAATTTTTAAACTTGGATTCTGAAATCGCTCGTATTTAATAAAAGAATGAAGAATGTACTTTTACTAAACGAGTTTGGTAACACATTGTTTAACCCTCTAACTACTAAGAGTTCTCAAAATCTGAATACAGTTATATATGGAGGTTTGCTTACTAATTGATCTGTGGAATGGATTCGTCCGCCCCGTTCCCCCTTTTCTCCTCACTACAGGTGGTGGGATATATGAATGGCAGGCCTTTCATCTCTTCTCTCTCCCTTAAGGGTCCCTTTAATGGTCATTCTCCCAACTGCCTTCTCCCCCCCCTTTCGGAACAGCAAACGGCCGAAATCCGCCCCACTAGTATAGAAGTAGCTTGGCTGGTTACGGCCGGTTTAGGAGTCAGAGTGTTAAAGAGAAAGAACTTGCAAATCAACAAGTCTGATATGATAAGATATTTTCTTCTTCTAACAAAGGCATGTTTTGCTCAATAGAAAGAAAACACAATAATTCTCTTCTTCGTGGGCAATTTACACTAATTATGGTACAAACAACATCTCATAAATCAATACAAAAACATTAACTAAAATGATAATGAAGAATCACTTGTTCAAGAACAGATTACACTGGGGTTTCTGTCTAAATGAGGGAATTTTTGTTGTGAATTTTAAATCTGTCGATGTTGGTAAAATATCCTGAAATTTACGCGGTGTGGAGAACTGGAAAGATGATTCCGAATGAGTTGACCTCTTCATCATTTTACTATGGTCGAATATATTGTTAATTTGTCTCTAAATAACCATTATGTTGTCTAGAGACGGAGTGTTTATATAAAAAAAAGAGTCAAATCCATTCTAATTTAAAATATGCCCTATAATAGAAATATGACATAAATTTGTATCATCACATTTCTTCGGTCATTAGGTTAACAATGGTTTAGAAGAAAGTTTACCATATTTCGTTTCTTTTTTCACTTAACTTAAACTTGAACATGTCAGAAGACCGCAGGTGTAACCATGGATTTTCATCAGGATTTCAGTTAACAAAGCCTTCTTCAAGGAAGTCCCACAGGCATTTTTCTCATTATGTGCTTTCAGATTAGATTCTGAGACAAATTGTTACTTACCTATATGTTACTCCAGAGTGGCGGCGATTGTGTGGAAAAAGTGGGGGGCGGGGCAAAAAGTTGATAGATACCTAAAGGCACCTCAGAGTATAGGGAGTCGACAACAAAATTTAAAAATTGAGTTACAAAATTAGCTCTCCTTCCAGGACACTATTGTTTTTTCAATTCCTCGTTTTAAGCAGCTAAAATGAAATAAAATTTAATTTTATTTCATTTTATTCAAAAAGTGGGAGGGGGTGACTGCCCCCCTCGCTCTCCTGAATCACTGCCACTGAAAGCCCATGTCTAATAGAAGGATGTAGCACAGTAATCTAGAGCTGCCCTTCGTTAGGGTTATTATCGTAAAGTGGAGGGATCAAACATTTTTTAACATATATGAAAGACTGCCTAACAAAAGAGTAATACTATAATAAAAGTAATACTATATAGGCTTTTCGTTCGGGTTGTTATCGTAAAGTAGAGGGATAAGCATGATTCCATGCCTAACGAAAGAGTCTAGTGAAGTAATGCTACATATCTACCTTTCGTTAGGGTCATTACC
>BGPR01042706.1:0-13171 GCA_013235015.1 Araneus ventricosus
ACAAACTCGTCATACCAGTTTTTATTTATTCAAGCCAAAGGGTTTAGGAGATATATAATTTTTACAAGTATCCGATTATACAGTCCAACAGATAGTCAACTCCTTTGACGGATTTACTCTCAAAGTTTTATACGGACTTCATTCCTGATGCTAACACACTGTGTACCAAATTGTATCCAAGTAGCTATTGAATTTTTTTTTGGGAGTTATAGTGTCTATATGAACGTGACAGACAGACTTCCGGGTAGAACGGATTTTGTCCAGAATTTGATAGAAACCACAAATTATAAAAAAAATAAGATCATACTAATGTTCATCCCCGTAACTGCAATAGTTTTCGAGTTATCGTATTCACAGACAGACAGACATAACTCAAATTACTGTGTTTTCGATTCAGGAAGGTTCAAAACGTGGAGATTCGCCAAAAATCCTTGAGTTGGAATTTTTGACGGTCATACAAACTTTCTCTTGTAGTACCTTCTACTATCCCGAGAAAGTAAATAAGAAAGTCCTTGTGCAGGTTCAGCTTCTTCACATGTCTGATGCCAAAAAAAAGTCGCACGTGTTTTTCCCACCCGTGTGAGGAATAGGCGCATGTTTACTGATGGTGTTGGTTCCCTCACCGCGTATAGGGTGGATACGGAAAGTTTTGGGGGACCACCCTCTTAGTGGAATTGTGTTGTCCGCTATTTGAATACAATTAAGGGTCAAAAACGTTACTAGCAACACAGATAAATTTGGTACGATTACACATCTTTCTCTTGTCATGCTTCGATACGAGAAGTAGAAAGGAGATTGCGTTTTTACTCACAGTTGACGTTGAGCATGATCTTTGTTGACAGCCGGTGGGATCCCGTTGGATGCAATGCAGAGGTAGGCTGCCATGTGCAGTCGACTCACTTTCGTGATGTTCAGAAACTGTCCTTCCACGGTCGGAACTGAAACAGTGAACATGAGAAATCAGGTAACTCTAAATGACTAATTGATAAATTCGTACGAACATTGACACCAAATAATGATATTCATGTATAATAATTCTTCCCTCCAGAAAAGAAAATAGTTTTTGAAAACATATTTTATTAGTGTATTAGAAAGTTAACTTTCTTATTCTAATTATTTTCTCATTTTTGGTCTTTAATTTACAATTCATTATTATTCATATTACAGAATCTTGAAAGCAATATTTTCTCAAATTCTACCTTCAACTTTTCCTACCAGGTGGCGACACTGGTGTGAAATAAAAACTTTATTAAATTTATCAATTGATTGACGGCTATGTTTTGAAAATATCAGAACAGTGTAATGCCATAAAGAACACGCAGGTGCAGAAAATATCCAACCTCTACCGCATAAGAAAATAAATGAAAAATCTATTACTGAATCCCAACTTTACAAAAATGAAACAAATTAAGGTAAACCTGGAGTTTAGGGTGCGCACTATTTTCTCGACAATTTTCTTTGGCGCAATTTTATTTGCCGTCGCCAAACACTGTTTAGGATGCGCAGTGAGTTTTTTATAGGTCTCCTGCATCTCAAAACGAGAGATTGAGCACGCAATGTCTTCGGCATTACAAGTGTGCACCGGGCAAATTTTTTTAACTTAAAAAAAACATCAGCAGCTTCGCTTTCAGCAAAGCGGCCCCTCGTAGCTTAGCTTGGTCATTGAGGAACGAAACACATAGGGAAAGCACGGACACAGAAAAAACACGACGTCTGAAGACGATGAAACGTAGCAAGGGAACCATTGTTTTCAGGAAAAAACATTCCTTGTTTGATATTTGGAAGCCATAATCAGCAACACAGAGAGAGAGTAAAAGCAAATTAAATGAACGAAAATCTTCAGAAGAGAAGCGAAAAAAATCGTGTCGTAAATGATCAAGAATTCCAAACGAAATATTATTCAAATTCGTACGCCAACCAATCAAATCGAAGACAGCAGACATTGGACCAATGGAAATGAGGCGAAATTAAGGGCATGCGCCGTAGACCGGTAAACAAATCACTGTTGGCGCATGCGCAAACGACGCCGAAAAAATTTTCAACTCGTATCCAAAACAAATGTTCTGGCTCTCTCTCTCTTGGCGATAAACAATTGGCGAGCTTAAGGAAAACGAAGTGAGTACTCCAGGTTAACGCAAACTAAGTGTGTAAAAATAAGAAATATTTAGATTAAAAAGAAACTAATCCCAAAGGTATTTATTTATCAAAGGTTAATCGGAAACCCTAAACGGCAATTCCGGGTTCCGCTACCAATTATACATCTAAGTAAATACAAATATTAATAAATTCCATTTTATCTAACTATTCCCTAATGCATAGAAGACTCCCAGTAGCTATCTTAGAACTCTGAACTTCAAACGTTGTATTTTCTTAGAAATAAATCAACCGGTAAATCAGTTACTCCCTTGGAGTTGTTCCCTCGTACGTCAAATTAGTGCGGTCTCCTGCCTATCGAAAATCAATACCGGCGTCTCGCAGGCACCAACTAAGCTCCCGTTCATTATTTTAATTAGAATTTACTTTCCATTTTTCGTGATTGCTCTTAAACATCTTCCTCACTCTATAATTCGCGATCGATATGCCAGAAATCCTTACCGTATTATAAAACATATAACTAATATTTTGCCCCGTGAAACTATCCTTATATCATCACATGCAGTTAAATGAATAGTTTTGCCTGGAAATGGGACATTTGCCCCGAAGTCCTTTACCCGGAAAAGAGGAGCGTTTGTCTATCAAGTTCGATTCAATATTTCTTAGTTGACTTTTGAATTAATCTTTGCAGTTGTTTCCAAAGCAGTTTAGGGTGATGTTAAAATATTTTAAATTTCAATTTGCATTTTTAACGATTTGTTTAGGATAGGAGGTGTAAGAAGTTGCGATAATTTGCTTTCCTACACCAAAGGCCACATTCTTTTTCTTGTTTCTATCTTACGAGGATGGATCCAAAGAAAGTTTACGAGGGTAATTAAAAATACTAGAGGTCACCCAGCGGTCGAAATTCGACCGTTATTGAGGTTATTTTTTATTGAAACAAAAAAAATGGGCGGTTAAAAAAATAAATGTTGTCCGACTGTTGACCTCAGACTTTTATGTGTTTGACATTCAGTATGAACGTAAACAATGAATGTTTTATTTTATTTATTTTAATGTATTACTAATGCATACTATATATAAATTCCTTAGAGACAATTTCTACTCTTTGCGACTGTTTGACCACAGACTAATATGTGTTTGACATTGACAGATTTAAATCATTCGCATTTTGTATTTCACTCCGAAGAGTTTTTTTTAATAAATAACCTAAATAAACTCCCTCTTGGAGTGGATTTCACTGCGGGGGGGGGGCTAAATCAATTACAAATCATCCACTCCGCATAATATCTTCAAGGGAGGCCAGACCCAGGAACAATCAGGAACCAGCGAGTGCAGCCTGTGACAACATCGATGTAGTGCAATGGAATAGCCATACGTGTCCAATGATCAGCAAACTCCGAAAAACCGGCACACAGCTACAAAATGGTGAAAATTACCTCTAAGTTCTATCAGAACAACAAAAATTTTATCTTTCTGCACTCCTTCTCTATATGAACTTTAACTATGCCAAATCTCACACTCCTCCATCAGCGCAATTTCCTTAAAAAGGGGTGCAAAGTTTTCTCTTCACGTATTAATATATAGATATTTATTAATATTAGACAGAAAATATAAAAGGGAAATAAGAGGCATACTTGCCGATCACTTTTCCACATGTTCACCAAATATATTTAGGTGTTTATCTTAACGCAGGACCAAGTTGTTTAACCCGGCTTGGCAGAAATCACGTCCCTGCCCATTGAGCCAGTTCTCGGCAGCTGTTTTCACATCATTGTCTGAAGTTCCAGGTAAGCGTTCCTTCACTTCAGGAAAAGGAAATAGTCTCTGGGCCATCGTGAAACCATTCGATGCAAACGCCCTCTCATGTTGAGTGATGGTGTCACCCTTCTGCATGACAATACCCATACTGCTCGCAAAACTCAAGGATTGCTGAAAAGTTGAAGTGGAAAGTCTGGAGCCACCCCCTATACAGCCCAGATTCGGCACCCAATATGGGTTCCAAATAGTTATCTGGAACAAGGTACACTTCAGACAGAGGTACGAAAACAGCTGCCGAGAACTGGCTCAATGGACATGATTTATACCAACTCGGGTTAAACAAGTTGATCCTGAGTTGAGATAAATGTCTCAATAGAGTTGGTGATTATGTGGAAAAGTGATCGGCAAGTATGCCTCTTAATTCCCTTTTGTATTTTCTGTCTAATGATAATAAATAATTTCTTATTTCCCTTGTAAACCTTTTTGGATCCATCGTCGTACATTCATGGTGTGTAGTTTTGAATGTGTAGTGAGTCTGCAGTATGTCATACCTATCGTAGAATCAGTGGCAAGATAATTTAGGTGCATTCAGTACGATGGATTATACCAGATGATACAAAAGTCAGGAGCAAACTTTAATAATTCGAAAACGGATAAAGATAAGGAAATGAAGTTTTCACCAAACGGATGGGGAAGAAGACGGATTTTTTATGACGAAAAATAAAAAGGTTTGAGTAGTACTTTATTTCACTAAACGGATGACTTACAAGTCGCTTATAAGCTATAAGTAAATCTACAACTGTTTAACGCGCTGTCCTTCATCTGACTTCAAGAATCTCCACAACCAAAAGTCAGAAGGTGCCAGATCGGGAGATCTGGAAGGCCATCCGTGTAGAAAGGATCGACTAATAACACGATTCTCTCCAAAAGTTAGGCGTATCAGGTGTTCCACGGTCATAGCGATAAGCAGTATATGGGGTGAATGACTGTTTCTTGTTGATAAGACAGTTATTCAGAACTAATAAGACTTGAGTGAGTCATCAACTAACAAGATCACTTAGCGATCCTTTTTCGAATATTTCTTATTTTCTCCTAGAAGTGCTTGTGTTCAGGCCAAGAAGTTTCGCACAGTGGAACTCCTCTAAGCGGTCACTCCTGCTTAGCGGTCATCCATCTTAACTGCAACTTTTGTTTGGCGCGAAATTTTTGGCTCATAGACATTATGTTAAAATTAGTAGTTCTGTAAATAGTAGAACTCGCCCCTCCAAATAAAAAAATCTTTGATCTTCTCTTTATCGCAGTCCTTAAAAATCCTCCCCTTTGGTGTGGTGCGGAAGTTTGGAGAGGGGGTTCCAACTCATGTGTCGCCCTCGTCATCTGACCTCGATTCAAAACTACTAAGTCCGTCCCAAAATAGCCCTCATGTGGCTTCAAATCTGGACGTTAATGTATCCACCAGTCTAACTACAGTCCTTAAAAGTTTAAAATAATGTTATCACGTGCCGTGATGACTGCATGGTATTTACCTAAACAATATGAAATGCCTGATAAATAAGCAAAAAAGTTCTAGAAAAGTTTTATAACTGAAACTTTGTTAAAAATTTCTAAAAGTCTTTCACGAAAGGAGAAAAAGACCGATGGAACCTACAGGAAAAAACAACTCTGGATATGAAACTATGAACTTTTTATAATGCGTAAAATTCACACAAACCTTTGCTTTCATCAGTATCAACAAAATTGCAATTAAGTGCCTGTTTTATCAGTATTACCAAATTTACGAATCTCGTACAATAAAATGTCTGCTCTTATTGTATTAAGAAAATTACGATTAAATTTCTAGTCTTTACGAAAGTGATTTAAATGCCTTAACGGTACCAAACTTCACATTATCAAGGGTCGCCTTCCCCACCCCGCCCCACATTTTCGAACGAAATCGAAAAAAATATTTTTCCACCATACATTCTCTGTGGGGAAAAACATTCAGACAGTTCGCCAGTCACAACAACTCGACAGATTTCGACAATTTTTATTTCATATGAAAGCTTATGACGTCTAGATATGCCAACAAGGATCGCATGCCCCTCACAACCCCCCATTTTCGAACGAAATCGAAAAAACATACAGAGAATATATGATGCAGAAATGCCTTTTCGATTTCGTTCAAAAATTGGGGGTGGTGTTGGCAGAGGGCCCTTGATGACATATCTAGACGTCATAAGCTTCTATATCAAATAAAAATTGCCGAAATCCGTCTGGTGGTTGGAGCTGGGAGATTTCTACTAGGTTTACCCATAGACAATGTACAGAGGAGAAGTTTTTTTTCGATTTTGTTCGAAAATGGAGGTTGGTGTGGGGCAGGTGACTCTTGATAACATATCTAGACGTCGTACGCTTTCATATGAATTGAAAATTATCTAAATCCCTTGAGTGGTTGGGGCTCGCGAACTGTCTGAAAGTTCTTCCATCTATATATTTAAAATAATATGATAAAACTTTGAAACAGTTCGCCAGCCACAACAACTCGACGGATTTCGAAAATTTTTATTTCATTTGAAAGCTTATGAAGTCCAGATATGTCATCAAGGATCGCCTGCCCCCCCACCACTCCCCATTTTCGAACGAAATCGACAAAAACATATAGGCAATGTATGGTGGAGAAATGTTTTTTCGATTTCGTCAAAAATGGGTGGTTTGGGGGGGAGGCGACCCTTTATGGCGTATCTAGACGTCATAAGCTTCCATATGAAATAAAAATTGTCGAAATACATCGAGTGGTTGGGGCTGGCGAACTGTCTGAAGGTTTTACCATATTATTTTACATGTATAGTTTAGTTTAGTTATATTAACGTCCCGTTTTGAAGCAACACGAGGGCTATTTTGGGACGGACCTCGTAATATTGAACCTCGGTCAGATGACGAGGACGACGCCTGAGCTGGCACCCCCCTCTCCAAGCTTCCACGCCACACCAACGGGAGGAGGTTTGGCCACTACGTATGATTTAGCGTGCAACAGGCCCCATACACGGCGGATCTTCGGTGGAATCGGGTCTCGAACTTGGAGCCCTCCGGCCCCAAAGCCGAGACCTTGCCACTAGGCCACCGCGGCCCTTTTAAATGTATAGATCCCAACAATCCCATCAAAATGGCGTGCCAAAATTATTGTAAAATACCTATTGTAAGGGATGGAAACTGTTTATTTAGGGCGATATCATTCTGTATTTATGGATCTGAAGACTTTCATCCAGAAATTCGAGAGAAAATTATACAAAGCATTACAACTAAATGAAGTTTCTTTGAAAGATTTTACAATTTTTAAGGAATCTGTTGCCTACAAAGAATATGAAATCTACAATGGGTTTATGGTCTATTCCACTGATCTTCATGCAGTATTTTAAACTGAAAAAAGTAGTGGCTGAGAGCCTCGAAGCAGCGAGGTGGCAGGGGTAGTACTGAGCAAAGTGGGTGCTGGCCACGAACCCGCCTGGAGGACGGCGAGAGTGGCTCGTTTATTATAATTTTTGAAATATCAAATGTATAGTACAAAGCAGTTTATAATCCATCAATTCTAACAAGAACTCAAAAATAAGTTTAATAATTCCAAGAAACGTCTCTTCACTTTTAACAATTTCTGGAATATCAAATGTATAGTACAAAGAATTGCATGTTCTCCATCAAAATCAATCTCTTCAAAAGCTTATACGTACTTTTTTAAATAAGTAACAAATTATCTGAAACAGGGCATGGCACAGAATTTTCCTTCAATGTACACGTGGAAAGAAAACCTTCACGCAATAATGTAATTCATTTCTTAACCACTTACTTCTTTGTCGACATATTAAATGTTTCTCTTATAAATTCAAGGAAAAAGTTGTTCAAGACAAAAAGGTAACCATTTCTTGGAACAATAAAAAATTCAAGAAACGCAGATATAGATATCAGGTGATGCTATTTTCAGTAATAAATTGATGAAAATGCAAGCCGTCTGGAAGTTTCTGTACAAAAAGAGCAGACTTTGCGATATAAGATATCCGAGATATTATCTTATATGTTTAATATTGTAGACAAGTTGAAGGAGTTCTTTTGTAAAAAATCTTAGTCGGGTATATATTTACATCAATAAATTAAATTCTAACATTAACTCGAATATAAATTTAATATTGCTTCGAAATTTTGATATCACCGGAAATATTTGTTTATATTTATCTAATAAGTCTATTTTGAAATACTGTCTGGCTCATTGGGGTCAACTAGTGCTGCGCGACAGTTTATTTTGGAATCCATTGCATATTTTACAGAACGGAAAAGTTTGTAGTATCGCAGGACAACCTAATGCAGTCCATTTATATCTCTTCCAAAATGGAAATTTTGTAACACTGGAGGAAAAAAGATGCGTCAAGGTTGAAAAACCATGGAAATAAGCATAGCAACTGGGAAAAGTCGCACTTCCAATCAAACCAAATTCCGGCAGTTCATGCGCCGAATCTTTGGTGGAACTTTTGCGAGGATAGTCGGCACTTCAAACGATTTCACCAGATCGAGATCCTGCTACGACAGTAGCAAATCTAAAATCCGCGAAGGAATAGGGGATAGAAGAGCAGCTGTAGAGGTGAAAAGAAGATCGATTTCCCCGGATCGACTTTGGAACTTCAGATGAATGGATGTGCCTGATTTTTAGACTTGAATGGGGGACTAAACAGTGTTCGGACAAATGGATGGAATGGAGTACAGGTGAATTGCTGGTTTAAAATTGGACATTCTCGAGCGCTCCACTCCGAGCAAATTTGGCCTAACTGATCGTCAGTGCAAAAATTCGATTAAAATTGGTGCTGTGGGGTTGAAAGTTTGGGAATCCAACTTCGCTTGGAATCCATGCGGATTGCTGGAGCACAGATGCTGAAATGGACCTTTGTAGATACGTGGAGGAGCGGAGGCTCTCTCGCACTAGAGAAAATCGGAGCAGGCGGGGATTTGCGTTTGAAGGTGGGAGGGAGAGGTAGGTGCACGGGCTTTTGTTGATACATGGAGGAGCGGGGTGAAGCTCTCTCGCACTGGAGCAAATCCGAGCGGGCGGGGATTTGCGTTTTGAAAGTGGGAGAGAGAGGTAGGTGCATGTGCCTTTGTAGATACGTGGAGGAGCGGGGTGAGGCCTTCTCGCGCAAGAGAAAATCCGAGCAGGCGGGATTTGCGTTTTGTAGGTGGGAGGGAGAGATAGGTGCTGTAGGGAATTGGAGTTCCCGTATTGGGTTGCCAAGAGGCAGCAAAATCAGGCATTTTTAGGCATCAGAAACCTTTATAATTCAGAAGAGCAGAGATACTTGCTCAATCAATGTGTACATAAAATAATTTGCAAACATTGTGCTAACTACCTAAAATCATTGTGCACATAAATAAATAAAGTAATTAATTTGTATATTTCGCCTTTTGTCGGTAAATTGCCTATATGTGAAAGACTAGGGGTAAACGCGTGATTTCGCAAAATATCTGCAGTGATAGAGGGCGGCAAAAGACGACTCTCGTTAATAATAAAATGTTTTTTCCTGAAATTTATTTTTTATTTTGAGGTCTATATGCTTTATGCATCTTGCAAATGATGGGTGGCATATTGCAAGTTTGTCTCGGGAGGCAAAAGTTGCAGCTACGCCATTTCTATGCACAATATTGCAATTATTGTAATAGGACTGCAGATGTACATATGTCCATTGTCATATTGTCAAAATGCTTGGAAACATTTCTCTGCATTCATGAAGCTTAATTAAATAAATACTTTAACTTGTTTTCGGTTTTTAAGTTTTATCATAGCAGAAACAATAGACTCTTGACGCTCAAATTAATTTAAAGCATATATTTCAATAAATTTCTATCAAATTATGCTTGAAACAACAAGACTAAGTTAACCATGAAGGCAAATCAAATTCGGATATTTTTTTTTTTGGGGGGGGGTGTCCTTTTTTTTTTTTTTTTTTAATAAAAAAAAATAAAAAATTTGTTATTTTTTTTTTACATAAATGTTAAAGATTTATAAAATGCAGTAAAATATTAGAAAAAATTACTTTCTAATTTCTGGCATTACCTCAGAAATAAATCAAAGGAAAAGTTAAAAATAATTTCACTTTAGACTTCAAAAACTGGCTAACTTGTGGTATATGTCTGCCGAAAACTGTTTACGAGTTTGGTAATACCTATTGACAAAGCAAAAAAAGCAGCAATAGAATTCATTCACTTTAATCACGGAAGTGATATGTAACTGTCTTATAAATAGAACGCTGGACGTTAACGGGTTAAGGTGACTGTATTGTTCACAGCTGTTTCGTTCTTTATCACAACATTTTCACCAACTAACCCAGCTACAGAAGATAATTTTATCTTAAAATGTACTGTAATTCGAATCTGAATACACAGAATTTTCATTAACTTTTTTTCGGAACTATTCTATGAATATGCTGAATTTGTTTTCAGAAAAAAAACCTCCGAAAATATACCAAAAATAAAAATAAGTCTGAATTCTTAGAAGATTGCAAATAATTGTAAAAGGAATATTTATTTTATTTAAACTTATTTATTTGGAAGTTCGAATTAAAATATTTCCATTTATTTAAATATATAAATCAATGTATTTTCGTAAGTACGAATTCACTGTCAAAAGCAAAACCTGAATAAAATTTGTGCATTTCATTAATTCACATAAATCTTATTTATTCCATCACGAATTTTAAGTTTCTTTGAAGATTGTGTAAAAATAACTCTTCTAAATGGTCTTGTATTTCTTATTATAACTAATCTCGCGCGCCTTTTATAAATAGAAAAGAGCCCTGTTATTGTTAGCATCTAGTTAAAAAATTTTTTTGGGGGGTTATTTGTATTTTCTTATTTTAATGAATGGAATCAAAGAATTAATTTAAAAGTATAGATGTTGAATGATAAAAAATATTCACAAGAAATTCAATGCCGGCGATATTCTAAATATTTTCGTATAGAAAATTTGTTACTTTATGCTAACCAGCTATTCAAATACCAAGCCGGAAATGCTACGTGTGTGACCAAAAGAAAAAATAGCTTGTTATGAATAATAAATGTTTCTCTCTTTCTTGAATAATATTTCTTTTAGAATAACATTTTAGTAAAGACTAGAGTCAAACTCTTTCACGCACACGAAAAAAAAAAGAAATAGAGGTGTGTCCTCCCTTCGACTATCTTAGGGTTGCCATAATTGCCAAGCATACTGATACAGGACGTTTAATTGCTAAATAATAAAAAAATATATGAAAAAAGTGGGTAGGTAACGGTTTATTTTACGAATAATCTACTAATTTTATTAATGGGGATGAAAAAATCAATAAAGTTTAAGCAATCTATTTAAATGAACACGTAGAATAATAAAAATGATACGAGGCTAATCCTTTTTAGACCAGTTAAATTTGAAAGTTGACTTTACTTTCTTAATTATATCATTTTCTTCTTTCAAATAATTATAAAATTGGGAGCAAGTCATTTTAAAATAATAATGACGCAGAGTTTAGGAAAAAAACGGGACAAATAGTTAGTAATGCGGAACTAAGCAGTGGAACACGATGAGATGTATGGTAACCCTACGTATACATCCACAATATGACGTGTTTAGTGTTTAGCTTCGTTGTACAGGGAAACAGTGGCGTGGGGCCAGGGAGCAAGGAGGTATATATGCCACGGGTACCATCCTTAAGTGGCGTTATGGAGACAAAACATTACTGAGTTTATGTCACTTTTTAAAGCAAAATATGACGAGCGGATGTAAAAAAATGCCATTCTCTGGGGCCATTCACACTTGCTAAACCACTGTACATGTGACAAAACGTTAGGGCTGTTATTTCATATTTTAAAGCCAAATGCAACGAAGGGACGGAAAAATACTATGCCCTGGGAGCCATTTACACAAGGTAACTCACTAATGATGACTAGGGAGGGGGGTAGCTGCGAAGAATCCATATTATGATCAGGGCACCACTTACCCTTGCTACGCCACTGAGGAAAGAGTATCGAACATG
Source organism: Araneus ventricosus (assembly GCA_013235015.1). Taxonomy (NCBI): domain Eukaryota; kingdom Metazoa; phylum Arthropoda; class Arachnida; order Araneae; family Araneidae; genus Araneus; species Araneus ventricosus. Next base: position 11,877 of record BGPR01042706.1, read on the forward strand.
TATGTTGGACACCTTCTTGTTCACCAGCTGGACTCAGAATTTGATAGAGATCTACAATTTGAAGTCAAGATCACGCACCAAATTTGAATTTTCGAACTTGGATGTTTTGGACTTTATAGCATTATCACACGCGAACAGTGGCAAATACGGGGGGTGGCTATGGGGCTGCAGCCCTTCAGAGCTAAGCTAGAATTCTTGATTTTTTAAAAAAATCACTACAACTATTTGTTCTAAATTTCCCTTTTTTTAAAAAATAATAAAAGCGTAACAACATTGCTTTCTGTCTCGAAAAATTTTCCTACTTTTCTAGTCATTTCACTTGTGTTTGTAGCGTTGACGCGGTCGGAAACATTTTTTGGCTAGTTATTTGTTTGTATTTTTTATTAAATCATCGAAAGTATTGTATTGTTCTTTATGATTCTTATTGTCAGGTGAATAATGTCCGTTAAGTTAAAGTATTTTGGTTTACATAAGCCATGAGCTTTGACATTCGTCACGACGATACAAAATTTTTATGACCTCAGCCTCCTCCAGACCCAAATCCTGGATTTGCCGCTACACGTGAATATAACGACCAACAATAGGTCAACCTTCCTAAAAATGCATGCAACTTTCTTTTTTACCATTTATTAATTCACTCTTATTTTTTTAGTTTTTCCGCTTATACATTTGAGGTCGCAAATGGTAAAGGTTGGAGATGGTTTGTTATAAATGAAACAGATAATGACATTTTTTAAAACAACATGAGATGCAAAAAACAATGCAAATCGCGCTCTTCAGCTAAATTTTAGTTTAACCGCTATGCACGAAACAAAATTAAATTTCATATCACAGAAAAATGTTCGAAGCAATCCTTCACAACCGAACGCAATATCGTTAATTTAAAATCTTTTGATTTTTCCCGATGGCAGGGATCTAGAACGTTCAAACTATCCATGTTAAGCAGGTTTACAAGGTTTCGCTCCCCAAAAATTGCTCCCATATAAAATGGATGGCTTCAACTTCGTTGAACGCACGATGCAGTCCCCATAACACGAGCCTGTATCAGTAGTGAATTCTGATGAACCATTAATCATTAAAGCATAGCTGATCCGGGAGAAGAAAACAGAGCTCTGATTAACATAAGATTCCCATTTAACAAAGAGCACTGCACGGAACTGTTAAAACTCGAAGATTTATTGATTTATGTATATATTAAGACGAGCGCTGGTCTCGTATTTAGTTGAGAAGGAGCTCCCAGCATTTTTATTTTGCATAAAACCGGAGTTTTCTTTTATATTTTCGCTTTGTCACTT
>BGPR01042707.1:0-13171 GCA_013235015.1 Araneus ventricosus
AGCAAAAGGGTTGTATCATAACATGTGCAACAGATAAACAATAATATCTCAAATTAGAGCAATCAATAAAAGAATATCTCGTAAAAAGAGCAAATATTTCTCAGTGAATGTCAGGAAATAATTTCCAGATTATATGGATTATTTCATTTTATGTATGGATAAAGTGCTCATTTTTTTGAATAAGTATTATTCAATTTAAAACGAGGTTTGGAAAAATATAATCTGCATTCACCGGTATTCACATTTTAAAGCAGTAAAGATTTCAATACATATCAATTAATAGTCTTTTATATTTTATAGAAATATCACTATATAAATTTCTATCTTTGGTAGCCCAAGATAGTAAGTACCACTAACTGTGTTATCCACACCCTTCAAAAAAGGCATCAATATTTAAGAAGACACGTGTACACTCGGCCGTGTTGCCATTAACACGGACAAAACTCGAGGGGCTATGTTTAGAAAAGGTTCCACCAGGAAAGAGTTAAAACATTTTCTTTCTCTGATGAAGATCTTACCTGGGACAAAGAGATCAAGTACCTTGGGCTAATTCTCGACAGTAAGATTACCTTCAGAAGCCACATAAGGTACAATAGAGAGAAGTTTTAGGCTCAAGTCCTCATCCCACTTATTGGAAGAAGATCCCTTCTTGACTTAGAAAATAAAATACTTCTTTTAAAACAAGTCCCAAGACCAATACTAATTTATGCAACACAAATCTGGGGTCTTGCAGCAATCACCAACCGCAAGAAAGTTCAATGACTTCAAAATAAACTTCTAAAAATAATTTTCAATTCTCCCTGGTGCATTAAAAACAGCGTAATTCACAACAACCTGAAAATTTAAACTGTCGATGACTTTATAAAAGATATTCTTCAAGACATCTTCAAGAAGCATGTAAATCACACCAACTCTACTATCCTAGGTCAGCTAAAGTGTGCTCACAACAATGGAAGATATTCCTTTCCATACGCTACCACAAAATCGACCACCCTCCTCAAGCTACCATATCTGCAGGCTTCCTACAGTCTCAAATTTTTATTATTCCCATATCTTTTTTATGGCCTATTCTAAATTCATGCCCATTCCCTCATTCGTCTGACAGGTTTTTAATTTTTCTTATTCCGTCTGAGTCACCACTGGTTCAAACGCTGTTCCTCTAACTCTCCTAAGCCTCATTATGTGTAGAAGTGCCTTGGCACTAAGACTGAAAGTTATCCAATTCAAGAGAATCTGGAATGAATTAGAATTATAGCTAATTTCAAAACGGTAGGATATAAATCCTACCTTTTACCCTTAACGGAAATTATAATACAATCTATATAGTATATAATAAAATGTATTTAGTCTTTTAAAGCATGTTGTAATACAAATCCTCTTATAAATACGAAATCATATTATTTTTTTGAAGGTGATGAAACGACATAATTAATAAAATATTTCTAAATTTTACAATCATCGATGAAAAAAGAGCTAATACTCATATTTCGATATTACCATATTTCATTCAACAACGTAAATCAATCAATATTTACTTTTACTTCGAAAGAGATCTAATTTTATATTCAGATTTTTTCTAAAAATACAGTTCTTGTTACTATTATTAATTTCACTTAACAATATATGTTATTTTTTAAATTTTAAGAGCCTTTGGGAATACCAGTAATATTGCTGAGTTTTCAGCAAAATAAATTATATTTTTCAATACCCGTATTTTGATTCACATATACCAGAATTACCAGAAATCTAATTAAAATCATAGTAAGAATTTGGAACAACTAAAAGGCAGATTTTGAATCGGTTGAACAAAAGTTAGTAGAAACTTTAAAAATTCATAAAAAACCTCAGAAAAATACGAAGACGGGTTAGGTTAGCATCGCTTCTTCTTAGCTAGAACTTTTAAGACGAGAATGCTAAAAAGTACCGATAGGTGGCATTTATTTATTACACATCTCAAGAAAAAGATACAAATATTGCCGACACTCCAAATCGTTTGACATTACATATTAAGGTGTTCCACACATCCTGCAAAGGGATAACGCAGCGAGTCACAAATCCAGCAGGTCTGGATGACATATCTATACCTCTCGGCGGATTGTATCGTGATTCTGACAAATTGGATTGGCTGATCTAGTGAGTTTCAAATATCCCCATAAACAGAAGTCTGCGGTGCCAAATCTGGAGACCGAGGGAGGCCATGGAAAATGCAACACGCCTGTAATTATTTTTTATTTCTCAGACTTCTGTCAGGATAACGTGGAATAGCAGTAGTGACCTTTGGATTATTCCATAAACAATAACAGGCAGAAGTCGCATTTCTTCATGCAAACATTGCACGACCTTCTCACTGAGAACCGTGAAACAACATATTCATTCACCAGCAGCAGTTTTCACACATTTCAAGGAAGAAGTGTCTATATGATAAAAGATTTGTGAAGCCAAACCTCGCATCACTTTGGGGAATGCAATGGCTTAATTCCTGCTGGCGTTGTTTCATTATCTGTGCTGTTTGTTGTTTGAGGTTGTAGTTGATCGATTCTCCTGGCATGGATGCTCTGTAGAGATTGTCCCAGGAATTGCGTATGCTGTTGTCGTTTTGAAAGGCGTTTGGTTTGCCTGAAGTATTCTGGACCATGATATCCCATTCCTTCAAAAGTTATTTTGCTCGGCATAATTTCAGATACTATTAAGCAAAATAATAATAATAATATATATCACATACCAGTGGAAAGATTTGAATAAAGTACTCTTTCAAAATTTATAGCATCATCACTGGGATCGCTATTGTGACTTACTCATCTTTTATTATGACCATCTTTTCTGCTCTTAGCACCCTGAATATCAAGGCGTATTGTAAAGAACATTTCCCTCGCAGTTTTGTAATCAGGTCCTGGCTCGTACTTTCTGTGTAAATATATTTACTAAACTATGATATTTAACAAAAGCATTTTTTACTGAATATTTACAAATTATTAAATCAACGATTTTCAGAAGATTCCAAGAAAATAGTATTCTAACTATCTTTTCAGCAAAATACTCATCAACCCGTAAACTCTCAACGTAATCACTTTGGGAAGGCATTATTCAGAGCAAGGAGAGATTACTTGGAACAGGAAGGTCACCAGATAAAAGAAATTTCACTTTATTCAGATGAATGAGTATGGTACCAAGATAAAATAACTATAATGAAACAATTTCCAAAGATATTCTCTCGACCGATTGCAAATCATCACTTTTTTGGTTTTCAAGTGAGCGCTACAAGTATTAGGTGGATGGTCCACATGAGGATAAGGTATCGAACATGAGATGAAGTTCCAGGTTAGAAACCTAGTCAATGAAGAACCATAATATGGCAGGTTTGATGAACGTTAAATAAATGCGGAGACGAATGTCCTCTGTAGGTATGTTTTAGAAAGATTGGAACAGGGTATGCCAACTCAGGTGTCCATATTTGTGGTTAGAAATTTTGATTTTAGATCGAAATATCTCTCGTGTTGATTCCAAGCAGAGACGGAAATAAACTACACTGAACTAAATTTAATTGAATGATATCTTTATCCGCTTAAAAGCAAAACTGATTTTGATGTAGGAAAGAAGACACGATTACAAATTGATTGAAGCCATGGATAATATCATAAATTTAGAATTTAAGGTAAATAGAAACAAATAGTAGATTGAAATACTTAATTGTTAGAACATCTGAGGAAAGGAAGATGAATTTATACAGACAAATCAAGAAATGGATGACAATGTTAGTTGCAACTTTTGTCGATTTTGAAACAGTTTGAAAATAGACTTTCAGATAACTGAACGGTCTTTATGGCTGAAATTATAGCGATATGGCTTGATGTTGAATATCGATCAAAGTGGGATAATTGCACAATAACTTTAGATTAAAAATCAACTCTCATGGCATTAGAATCTACCAAATGAAATAAAGAAAATCTTGAACGCTATTAAAGAAGATACTATTTAAATATGATAAAGAACTAACGTGGGGTTAAAGTCCACATAGAAACAGGTAGAGACAATGAACTTACCAAAAGCTCAGGAATAAAAAGTATAATTGACATTTTTCCGAATCAAATCTCAGTAAATACAAAATTAAAGAAAACGCTTTATATGGACATTTGGCAGGAAAGATGGTCTATATAAAGTTAGAGTTACGAAGAATTATTATAGTTGACATATTGAGATTAAAGTGTCCATTTTTCCTTAACAGATTTTTTTTGGAGCAGCGGATCTACAAACATGTGAACAGTTCTAACTTTGGCAAAGTGCGAAGTTTTAACCATCCCCAGAAGTGTAGGAAGATTAATGATTTTTGCCCAGTCGACTGCTATCTAAATTCTTATGAACAGATGCCAAAATGGCAATTCATTAAAAGCGTAGTACTTTTAATGTAGTGATCTTTAACTTCTTTCCTAATTTTTTTGTGAGATAACACCTGTCTCCATCCCGTGACAGTAATGCTTTATCACATTCAATTACATCGGTATGTCATTTTTTAGATTCAAAATCTCAAATAAATACAAAGAATTTAAAGAAAAAGCTAGGATTTGGCTGTAAAGATGGGTTTAACTCTGTAAAATTAAGTTATGAGGGAATTATTCACAAAGTAGATCTAAGTCAAGAGTCCATTTTCCTTAACCAATTCTACCAGGCATCTACGAAAGAAAGATATACTAGTCTCTGGAAGAAGTATATGAGACTTTTGGTAAAAGGTAAGATGTGTAACTATGGGGCAGACAAGAAGATGCTTATCTTCCCTTGGGTCATGTTCCAAGGGAAAATGAAGAAATCTGAATTCAAGGTGGAAGTCTCCTTGAAAATTCTTCTTTTGTACTCAATTTTCAATCTTCTCGATGATTACTCTGGACTCTTAACTCTGGGTTTCATAATATGCCAACTCTTGAATATATCTTTTTTCTATACTTATTCTTTTCCTTTGTCAACAATTTATTTATGTTTTTATTTTCTTATTTGGTATTTCTTTTCCGCTTTTTTCAGAATTTCCGATTTTTTTCATTTCGTTTGTTTCATTTCTGTAATCTTTACAATTTATAGTTGGTTTTAAAGATTTACAATTTTTTTTCGTAGTATTTGTCTGTAATTTTCTTAATTGGCATATGCTGTCAGGTTCTTCATTTTAACTGTGTTTTTTATATTTTATCTTGTGTTATGTCTTTTCTGTATTTCTTGTGCTGCACATATAATGTTAGAAAAGTGTTCAAAATCTTACTACATAGCTATAATATAATTATATTTACGACAGATTATAGGGCAATCTGGACCCCGCATAGCCTCATGCCCCATCTCAGAGCCCGTTTTCCAGGGTGCGTCATTGGAGATGCGCCCTAAAATTCACCGCTTCATGCAGTACCCAGGAGAAGTTCTGCTAACTTATCGACAGTATCATAACCATGTGGTGTTTTCCCTTGTAGTTTGGTTAGGGTATTTAACTAAAGAAATCAGAATTAATTTTTTGAAGTTTTTTTAAAGATTTCTGGTACAGAATAAAATCAAATCTTAAAAAAAATTCAATATATTTTCTCTCTCATCTTCTGCAGATTTTTTTCAATGAAAAAAATCTGTATTTTTATTATTTAATCTGCATAAATGTTTAAAATATCTTTTATTTTTTTCTTTAAATATCCTGTAGATTTTCTTAGACTTTAAAAAACTCTGTTTTCTTCAAATTCAATTTACAGTTATTTAGCATGATTTTCACAATCATTGACCAATATCTGCCTGATAAGATTTGCTGCAAAATTTCATAATATGCATTCTCTAAAAATGTTTTTTTCCATATTCTAAATATTGGATTTATTTTCAAAGAGCTATAAAGAAAATTATATTCTAATTATCTCATTCTCTTTAATTCTACAACTGGGCCAAGGAGTTTCAAAATATTTCCCAATGCTTGGCTTTAAGTTTTTAAAATATAGCACTCAAAAATAGATTCACAAAATTAACCATAAAATATTTAAGGTTTACCATTTTAAAGTTTTCCCCCATGAATGAATAAATTTCTTTATTTTCCAACTCTCTTGAATTTAGCTGCTTTCCTCCAAAAGAGAAAGAGTGACTTGTGCTTTTGGATGGAGAAGGATTACAGAAAGATAAAAGACAAAACAGATTTTTTTTGAAACAGAGAATCTAAATTATTGAACAAAATATTACTAATCTCAACTATTACTCATCTCTACGACTTTGAAACGTATTTAAACTGGCGTCATTTTTTTTTCATGTGCTTTGACCTAAATGTCCGCAGAGCCTATGGTGGGCAGTAAACTCAAATAGATTCCCCATCTCATTAATTGTATTCTGGCGCGGCACATGGTTCTGCATAGCTATGGGAACGGGTTTCGGAATCAGAGGCGGTCACGTTTGAAGTTTTATCACAATCTGAATGCATCAAAGCCAGTTGAATCAAATTAGATTAATTAGAATAACCATTGCATGGTGATGATTAATAAATTAAACCCTTGGCTGAGAATCTGATCTTGGGAACATTTTTCTTCAGAGATATTCTCCATTTTTTTCTGCAGAAATTTTCTGAAGGCGACGGAACAAGACACTTTAGATATTCTACATTTTTTCTGTAGAAAATCAGGCTCATGTTCAAACCTTCAGATTTTTTTTAAATTTTTGTATCAAAGATACGGTGAGAATAAATAAATTATTTATTCTGGCCCGTTGTCTTCATTTCCTCAAATGCAAGACAACATACAGGTCTAACAAAAAGAAAAAAAGTATAACAATGCCAAGAAGAGCGTCGTTTCAAAATTCTTGGATGAATTGGAATCATTAAAGAAAAATTATGTAATGATCAAATTGAAACGACAAATTTGACCTACCTACTTTCAGAATAATCTGACATAAACTACAAAGGAGTGAAAAATCGAAATCATCAAAGAAACAAATATTTTAAAGACAAAAGCCATGCTGCAGAAATCTACTCATGATTTTGGATATAGATATCACGAACTCTAATAATAATATTAAACAAATTCATATGTATTATATTATTGTAATTTCACCTCTGCCAATTAAATTCCTTTCCTCCTGTGTATCCTTTTCATTCAAAAAAAATTCACTTTAGAGTCTCTGTATTACTTGCCTTTTGTGGCCCCATATTGCTATTGTGAAATGGCTTTTTTTGTCACAGTTAATAATTTCGGTGACAGGCTGCTCTGAAAGATTGGCAATTTTCTGCGAAATAGTAATGCCTGCATCAATTTCCACTTTTAATCAGTCACATCTATAATCGATTCAAAAATATTTTATCAGTCAAGCTGAGACGAATAGCAAATCAAACCTTTATATTTTACATCCGTGTGTTTCAAAAGTTTACCACTATAGTAATAAAATTATTTCCTATTTGTAGTAATTTTTTGATTTACATTGAGCTTGTCCTGGATGTTGATTCTTTTATGGCAGATTCTTTTATCTGACTGGTAAACAGAAGTGGTACTATCATTTTAGGATGAATAATCGAAAGCCTCATCTCTTCTTTAAAGTATGACGACAGGACGCACGTCTTGAATACCTGATTCATTCACGCATATAATGTTGCCTTCTGCAGAATGTTGGAGAATTATATTTGTATCGTTACTAGCTGATATACCTGAAATTACTCGGATAAAATATTTTCAATTCTAAGAAATAATAACATTTCAAAAATTAATTCTTTTTTGCAGCAGTGCCTTTCTTTGATTTTCCGTTCGTCCACATTCGTGTTTACTGACGTCTCCAGATAGCATAATTGCTTTTATTTATTTTCACCATAGTTTAAACTACCCACACCATGCTGAATCTAGCCATCCATAATTGATATAATTTCTTCCCTTCCATTATTGTTTTACTCTCTGGCGTAGCAAGTTTCCATATCTTGGTATTTATTTGTTAGCTCTAGAATTACTCTTCTTTTATTGTTTTACGTAACTGATCAGGTTAAAAACTTGGGTCAGTTAATCAATTGGATCTTTCTACACATTCTACAAAAAAAATTGTCGTGCGATTTTCTATAATCATCCTTTTCTTGCCAATTTAGTATAAAGTAATTGTCTCAAGATTGAGCTTTTTCTAGTTTCCTTTCTTTTTTTTATATTGTGTGAAATACAGTATTTATTTTTTTAGACCTGCAATTTATTTATTCAACCTCTGATGAGAACCTTAGTCTTTATCTGGCAAAATGTCAAAGTGTGCAGTGTCCTGTATTTGCTTCACATTCACTAGTTGTTCTTGCAGTTCTATGATTTGTAGCCATTTCTTATGCTATAAATATACTCTTGCTGTAATAATTATTCAGTTTAATTTTGATTTCTCTGGTTTCCCATTTCTACTACGAAAGTATGCCAGGATTATCAGCGCACTTGCTCAGTTATTAGCCTGCTGATTTGACTGTCAGGACATAATCGACTTTTTTGTTAAAAATCTAATAACCATGAAAATACCACAAACGTAACTTTGGAGATGCATCTAAAAGAAATCTGGTTGGTATTCATGGTAGCGGCATTTTAAGAAAAATCTGAATAGACACATTCTGTAGTTCATTAATTTATACTATGGTTAAATAAAACCATGAAATAAGGTGGTGTGTTTGTCATGCCCACAATTTCATTCGTTTTCTTGGGATCGTTAGTAGAATTTCAATCAATTGCCAACAAGCTGGAATTACCTAACACATGTTTTATTGAAGCTAATACTCTATAATCTCATAAATTAAATTCTTTAAAGTAACACTGCACTTGACCATTAATTTCTCGGGTTTTAGTCACCACCACACTTTAAAGTACACAGATGATGATTTCAGTGGAATATTTATATATCAATATTGGATATTTCAGTGCCTTTCTATTTAACTACTAACATTTTGGAAGCAAGATCATTAGGAAGCCTTGTGTCTTCTAGTGATTATTTTCGAAATGCTTTAATTATCATTAAACCCTAAATAACAACCGAAAACCTGTTTTTTCGCAACAACTATCATCTTTTTTTATCTTATTTGAAATTTATCTTTTTTAAAGATTACTCTGACCAGTTTTAATACGAATTTCAAGTTAAAAACTTATCATTTCTTTTTCATTTAAAAAATCGCTAAAATGATGACAGTTATTGTGAGGCATGGCCTGCCTCCTCCATACACAGCAAGAATTTCTCTAGTGCTTCTCTTAGATGGTACATTGGTGCCAGATGGGATTGCACTTCTATAGTTTGAGTTAAAATGAAACATGGTGACAAAACTCCATAAGTATGCTAAACAGCTATTTGGAGGAATGGCCTGCCATTTGAATGAGTTAAAGATTAGCAGCAGACAGCTCAGTTAAAATTGGTGCTATGATCTTGGCTCTAAAATAAGAAGGATGATGGGTTCGTTTGATTGAGCCTGCTATAAAGAGAGGTTTAGTAGAGGAGCGACCATTCCAAAACATTTTATCACATTCAAAAGGACACGAATATGAAACCAAACATTTATATTTATATAGATGTGTTTTTAAAATATTTTCCTATGCAAATAAAATTTTTTTTTTCTATTTATAGGTTTTAAAGTCCTCACGTGAAGCAATCTATATGGTTGGCGCTTTTATTTTATAGCCTGAATTTTTTTTTATCCGCGCTGGTAAACACAAGTGGTACTCTCATTTTTTTATGGATTGAATAAATCCGACCTCATCTCATATCCTTAAAATTATACAACGACTTTTCCGGGACACTTGCAGATACTATCATCCTGTAAGTACGCCTTCGAAGTATTTGGGAGGTACTTTTATCAAATTCTATTGAAATGCTTATAAATTACTCGGATAAAATATTTTTCGTCTAAGAAATATTAACATTTAGAAATTAATTAGTTTTGCAGCAGCATGGCTGTACATCAGTTTTCCTTGGTCCACACCATGTTGCCTAGATATCGGACAGCAGCAAAATTGCTTTTATTTATTTCTCACCACCTTCTGAAAACTATCTCTTTGTGAATTTAGTATTTCTTGGTGCTCATTCTTCCTTGAACATTATTGACAGTTATGCGAAACCACTTTTCATATCTTGATTTTTTATTGCCATTATCCGGAATACATTTCTGATGCCCAAGTTTTGTGTAACAGATCAGTGCATCTATACTCTCAATTAGGATCTTTCTACACATTTTACAAAAAAAAATTCTCGATGCGATTTTTTATAATCGTTCCTTTCTTTTCAAGTTAGAAAATTAATTGTCTTTTAGGTTGAACTTTTCCGATGATTTCCTTTCTTTTTTGTTATTGAATATAATTATATTTTTATTGTTTCCATTCCTGCAATTTTATTTATTTAACCCTATATTTCTATATGTAGTCTATATCAGGCAAAATGTCAAAATTAGTGTCTCTTTGCTTCACAATTACTTCAGTTGTTGTTTCTTGCAGTTTCTATGATTTGTAATACATTTTCTTCCTTATATAAATATATATTACTGTAATAATTATTCAGTTCCACCATTTCACTCTCGATTTCATTTCTATAGAAATGCGAAAGTTATCAACGCATTCTCAGTTAATACTAACTTTGGTTATTTTTTTCATCCTGGTTATAATCGGCTTTTTTGTTTTAAGAAAATCCAATAGAAAAATGCCTAGTAATAGCTTTGGAAGGAAAGAGGTTAACCTAATAAAATCTGATTTGGTATTTCAGCAGGCGAGTGTCTTTTTAGAAAAATCGAATAGAATATTTCCACGATTCAAAATAATTTATGCCTATGGATTTAAATAATAAAATAGCAAAATGAATTAAGTGTACCGCTGGCGGTGCCCTTAGTTTCATTTCATTTCTTGGGGATCCGTTGAAATGAATTCTTCTGTCAGTACCAGCAAGATACATTATTATCCATGTTTATTAAGCTTCTCCTATAACCTCCTGTGTCCTGTGACATATCAAAGATTATTTGGTATTTTCGCAACAAACTGTTCTCGGTTTCCTTCCTTTGTATTAAATTGCACCGAGGATGATGATTTCTTGGTAAGAAATTGCAGAATGGTTTTAGAAAATATTCTATATTTCAATGCCTTCGATTTAGCTACTAACATTTTTTGGAAACAGTGTAATATAACTGGGCTTATTTATCGCCTCTAGTGATCATTTTTTGAAAACTCTTTAATTGGCGTCTCTAACATACTGATACTGAAGTCTTGATCCAAAAGCTTTCTCAGAGCAACTTAAATGTGGTTAAAAACATTATAGAACCCTGTGGTGAATATACTCATCTAGATCATAAATTACAGAAAGAATTTATGAATAAATTGAATAAAACTATATATCCAGAAATGTACAAAAGAAACGTTGTTTTTCTTTATAAAAATCATAAAACTGTTCTTTTTAGTGGGTATATAGCTTGCAGGTTAAACATGATTTACCGAAAACCTGTCTTTTTTTTCACATCAATTTACCTTCTTACTTTTTTCGATCTTGGCACAATTTATTTTTTTAAAAGTATCTGGTAGTTTGATACGAATTTTCATTTAAAAATCGATCTTCTCCATTTAAAGTGGCAATGGTAGCGGACTACTGTGGCGTACTACTCCACATACAGCAAAATTTCGTCCCAAGTAATTCACTTAGATAGCTCATTGGGTACGGATGCATTGCACTTCTCAGTTTGAGGTTAAAATGATATGACAAAACTCCATAAAGTATGCTGTATTATTTAGATATGGCTGACAGGCCCAGGGCTTTCTGGGATTCCAAAAGATTAGCAATTAATTAGTTAAAATTGAGTGCATATGATCTCTTGACTCAAGAATAAGAAGGATGATGAAGTTCCATTTGATTGATCTAAAATTGCTGGAAGGAGGTTTAATGGGCGACCATTTCGTTACTGAGTAGCAGATAAAGGTGCTTGATAACAGTGTTAAGGTAGGCTTGGTCACTGATTTTAGGGTTTGATGGTCTATAGTTTTTTATGAAGAATCTTTTAAAGTTGTTGGTAGATGCTAGAGTACTTTCTATCTAGGGAGTGCTGTTGGAAGACATGTTTGCATTATAGTTCGTGGGTAAGACAGTATACGGTATTTGTTTTTCATGTGATTTCGTCTGCAAGTGTCGAAGACGTTTGGACATGCGCCTGTCAAATAGAAGACGAATAACTCATTTTAAAAGGATGACTTTCTTCTGCTATGAGCGATATACCAATTAGAAAAGAATGGTGATTGCACCTTGTTTAGAGTTTCTGTTTTCCATTGAATATGAAAAGGTAAATTTTACTATCTAGATAGATTCGAGTTTCTTTATGCTATCCCATGATTAATCTTAATAAGGAAAACCTTGCTGTTGAGTCCTTTACTAGTAAATGTGTTTCTTGTGGTAGTTGTGGTAGCTTACTAAATATGTCAGATTATAAAACCAGTTTTAGTAATTAAATACAACCTTTAATCTCCGTTTGTTTACGACATTATTTTGATGATATAGCTTACAAAATAATAAAATTAAACTCCAAATGTACTCTCTCTTGCTTAGAGCACTTCCCATTTGTCTCAATAATAAACTAAAAATATAGTAACAAAATAAGCCAAAAGTAATGTAAATCATATTTAAAAAACGACAGATTTTCACAGGTGCATTTTAAATTTGAGAAAACAATTAAAAACATATTAGTATATCTAAAAAAATGGACTGCATCACGTTCTGTAGACAAAAATAACAGTAGCTCGTTCAAACTTTGAAACATTTAAGAGTATTAAAAGGACAATCGGTGACACTAGGGATATAATTTTATAATAATTTAATAATTATGAAGTAGTTTTCAATTTGCTTTGTGAATTATTCACTTTGTTGGTAAATATAGAAATCTCCACGATGTTGCTAAGATTTTCAGAATGTTGCAGACATCGTGAATGCTAATATAGCATTGTGTGCTAACAGAGGGAGTTCTGAGTCTCTTTGAATCTAAAATTTTAACCATACCACAGGTATTTGCCTTTCTATTGTTTCAAACGCTCAATGATCTTTTAACGCAATAAATAAGTCGAAGCACTACTTATTGTGTACTATCGATTTTAAAGGGTGTAATTGCAACATTATAGAAATGCAATTCTAATTTATAATAAATAAACGTTAATTTCTTTTAAACGTTTCTTACAGAGAACTACTACATATTTATTGCTTGGCACTTGCTCTCTTGCGACTATGTGCTCCT
>BGPR01042708.1:0-13171 GCA_013235015.1 Araneus ventricosus
TTTTTTATCTTGCTGGTTTGATTCCATTCACGTACATCCACTCGACGATTTTTGTAACAAAACTCAGGATACAACTACATATAAACTAATGAAATTGACTCCTAAAAATTAGCTAACTCCTTCTGGAGTAATTCTGTTAAAAAATATAGCATTTTTTTCCTCCTCATACTTTATGGTGCATAATTCTTTATAACATCCAAAAAACACCTCTTTTTACAAGCATAGACGAGAGTTGCCAAATTTGCCTAGATTGGACCGGTACAATAACTTCAATTTTATTAAATATTTGGGGCGTAAAATTGGCAAATTATGTTGGAACGATGTAAAAGGGCTGCATGAAATCATTTTCAAGCGAAAGCATTATGTAGTTACAGTTACAGGACAAGTGTTCAGATTTAGGCATCATTCATTTTTAACAAAAGACAAAAAGCACTTACACTGTTTTAAATTAAGTAGGAAAATTTGATATTACATCCTCAGATAGGAAATTCTTTTGATTACAATTTACAATAATCATTTCATTAAAATAGTTTTAAAATAAGGTTAGGGGAATTTTTTGTTGTTGTCGAAAGGTTGCCTAGATTGAACCATTTAAATCAGTGGGATTATTAGCTTAAACTACAGGAATAGCGGAGAAAGCAGTTTATCACCACCAAAAGTCCTCATGAATTGGAATTGAAACAAGTCAAAGTAAAAAAGCAATAAAAGAACACTAAAGCCATTAAATGTTGGATAAAAAAGAACAAAAACTTAGAATACTTATGATTTGTGAGGAAACAAAGGGATACAATGGAAGAAAATGAAGCGATACGGTGCATAAAATGTCATACTTGGGTTCGTGGATTGTATGTTGGTGTGACTTTGAGAATTAATATATACAGTGACTCCCAAAAGTGTTCGTACACTTACGATTTTCAATGAAAAAGGGCTCTATCTATTAATTAAAATTAATATTTCAGAATAGGTATTTAATAATAACATCTATAATCTATTCGTATCAAAACTACATGAAATATTTTTAAAACATAGTAAAACTTTATTTTTAAGAAATCAATAATCAAAAAGTAACAAAAATTTTATATCACAAAAGTCTTCGTACACTTTAAAAAAATCTCTACATATTATTAAATATTCTAATTTTCCTGTTAAATTAATATTTAGTAGGATATCCTTTAGCATCCACAACAGCTTTTAAACGTCTGGGAATAGATTTCATTAGTTTTTTTGTAATTTCTGCATCAATGTTCATCCATTCTTCCATCATTACTGTTTTTAGTTCGCTTTTCGTTTTAATGTCGTGTTTTCGTACTCTAACCTCCAGTTCTCTCCAAATATGCTCTATTGGGTTTAAATCTGGCGATTGAGGTGGTGTTTTCAAATTTTGTGGACAATTATAGAGACACCAGAGGCGAACGTTGAGAGCCGTGTGCTTAGGATCGTTATCTTGATAAAAAAAAAAAAAGTTGTTTCCAATACCCAAATTTTGGGCTGATAGTTTTAAATTGTGTCTTAAAATATTTAAATAAAGAGCATGATTCATTATGCCATCAATAAATACCAAATTACTTAGTCCTGAAGCTGACATGCACCCCCACACAAGGACACCTCCAACGCCATACTTAACTTTTCCAACTAAGTTCTTGGGATTAAGTTCCTCATTTTTTCTTCTCCATACCATTATACTTCCATCGGAACCAAAAATGTTCAATTTTCTTTCATCTGCAAATAAGCCATTATTCCAATACGTTTCAGGTTTATTTAACATTGATTTTGAGAAGGAAAGCCTAAGTTTTCTGTTTTTCGCACTAATAAAAAAGTTTCTACGGGCAGAATGCCCAATTAATCCAGCTGCTCTGAGAACTCGTCGAACAGTTTCAGGTGAAATTGAAGTTGAAAATTTTTCGTTAAATTCTGCAGAAACTTTTAAAGCACTCAAACGTGGATTTTTCACAAATTTTCTAATTATAAATCTCTGATCACGTTTTGTTAACTTTGCCCATCGATCTTTTCCTACCTTGTTTTCGATCCGATTTTCTTTTTTAAAGCGTTTTATCACATACTGCACTGTAGAATGGGATAAATTAACTAATTTAACGATATTCCGAACAGATTTAACACTATTATGATGAAAAATAATCAATTTTCGAATGCTGATTGTTGTTTCTTTACGACTACGGGCCATTTTTAAATAATAAATAGAATATTACGGTGTAAGCAAGCAAAAATTAAAGCCAAACGATTTTTTAAATGCTACCACAATGTAAAAATAAAGCGACAGATGATAATTTAAATTAGGAATTTATCCGAAAATATTTCACTGTACGAAGACTTTTGTGAGAAAAAGTTTTGTTACTTTTTGATTATTGATTTCTTAAAAATAAAGTTTTACTATGTTTTTAAAATATTTCATGTAGTTTTGTTAAGAATAGATTATAGATCTTATTATTAAATACCTATTCTGAAATATTAATTTTAATTAATGGATAGAGCCCTATTTCATTGAAAATCGTAAGTGTACGAACACTTTTGGGAGCCACTGTATTTTGTTTTGATTGTGCTTAAAGAAACCGGTGGTCCAATCTGGACAACCAATGCTCCAAACTAAGTTACCGAATTCCTTGACTGAACCGCTGACACATTTTTTAAAGCTGCTTTTTTCTTTATTTTAAGTGAATTTCATAAAAAGTTAATTACATTGTTCTGCAGATAAATAAGCCACAAAAAATTCTGCTATTTCTCTATCCTATTAAAATTCGAAGGTAAACAAACGTATGTATGTATGTCCTTCTATCTTCTCACGAACCGCCGAACGGAGAAGCGCGCGGAAAGTACCAAAAGATGGGGAATAATTCAAGGAATCCATTTCGGCCATTTAAATATCGAAATTTTAATTAGTGAAAAAGATATTAATTAAAAACTAATTTACAACAATACTTTTCATTGTTTCGGATACTTTATAACAATACTTTTCATTGTTACAGCGCAATTCAAAATCTATTTTATTGTTGAAGTCGTTTACTTTAAAGAACATTGTTACAACAACAATAAAAAAGTGACGCTGACAGAAATAAAAAAAATGTATTGTTGCAATATGGAAACCTGAACAATGCAACAAGTCAATGTGGATAGAGTTTTGTGTGGGTTTTGGTAATTGATATAAAGAAACAGGGAAAATTAAATTGCTCATATAGGGTTTTTACTAAAACTATTGTTTTCTATGAGGTTTCACTTTTAGATTTCATGTACTCAGTGCATCTTGCTTCATGTGCATATAAACTGGAGGCGGGCATATGGAAAAATACGGATTCCGATCAACGCTGGGTTATCTCATTCCTTCCGTACTAAAGTCAGACAAAAAATAATTCCGGAATCGTAATTTTACAAAATAAAGATTATTTTTGCGATTTTTTAAAAGTATATTTTGAAGCCTTTACGCGGACGGAATGATTGAACCGCTCTTTTCTCCTTATTTATTTAGGAGAGAATGTTGGGCATGTGTTACATGACCTCACTTTTTCTCTCCGTCAAGGAATGACGCATTATTCGAGATAGCCCGTGCAACGCCGGGTCACGTAGCTAGTTTTTCATTAAAATTCCTTCTTCATCACTGTACCTTAAAAAATGCTGGTCCAAATACGTCCAGCTGGTCCAAAGTCCTAGATTGGACCTGCACCTAGAGTCCGACGACTTTCCCCTAGATAGGATTTTAATTAGCAAAGTTAATAATTCGTTAGCATTAGCTGTGTCGATAGCAGCCCGTTGTGGAGGCATGCTTACGGATTCTGCATAGTAGAAAATGAGGTCGCTCCTCATTGCCTGTCAGCTTCACGTGACTTGGCTTGCTTCAAACTTTGATACGAACCTACATTCATGATGATAAAACTGTGTACCAAATTTTATCCATCCAGCTACTCAAGTTATAGTGTTCACATGACCGCAGACAGACTTCCAGTAGACGGATTTCGTCCAAAATTTGATACAAACCTGCATATTATGTGTAAAGATCACATATATTAACATACCAAATTTCATCCCCGTAGCTCTAATAGTTTTCGAGTTATCGTGTTCACAGACAGACATAATTCCAAAATTGTGTTTTTAGATAATCGGAGGATCTATTAAAACCCTTACTTCAAAAGTCCACATAAAATTGATCATTCCACATATAGGCTGAAGGATATCAAGGAAGGACTTCAGAAATTCTTCCCTTATTTACCGGAATTCACCACAAATTATTTTGTTCCTCCTTAATCCTGAAGCTTTTCTTCTAGAATTCAAATGGTCATTGACATTTGCCTCGAAAAACACATTCATATTTACTTAAATGCTATTGAATTGGGTCAACAGAATGTTTACTGACAAGAAAGGTTAAGAATGTTTTTTATCGGGCTTGTTCTTGTATCCATTGGAATCGAGATTTTTGCTTCCAAATAGCAGAGAAAGAATGCGCTAGAATGGTCTGCCAAGTTTTTCTGTTTTGTGTCAGTCATTTCTTTTTCTTCGGAGCAAGCCTACTCGAAAAACACAGCTGCCATTTTATCTTTTAAGCTTCCTTTGAACTATCACGCGACCAGGAGAATATTACGTAATCTTCTCCCTTTCTTTTTGGCATATCAAAACAGAGTTGATTTACTATTATTTCACCAGGAAGGAGAGTATTTTTCGCTTAATCTATTCAACGCATCTCGTCCATCTTCCGTTTCTTGTTTATGCAAACAATTCGTTTGTTTATTTGGGTGAATTGAGTAAATTAAGAGCTAAGTTAATGAAGGTCGAACAAAAAGCGAATAAACTCGAGTGCTGTTTTTCGGTCGATTTAACTTCAACTTTATACTCGTACAGCAACGTTTTGTATAATCGTAATTTTTACTTTCTCGTATACGAAGTATACAAAGAGAAAGTATTGTAATCGTCAAAAAATAAGAACTCGTGATTTTCACGAATCTCCTCGTTTTAGACCTCCCTGAGTCCGACAAACACAATTTTGGAGTTATGTCTGTCTGTGTGTCCATCTGTGTGTCTGTGAACACGATAACTCGAAAACTATTAGATCTACGGGGATGAAATTTGGTATGTGATCTTTGTACATAATTTGTAGGTTTCTTTCAAAATTTGAACAAAATCCGTCAACGAGAAGTCTGTCTGTATGTCCGCGTTAATGTGAACACTATAACTCAAACACTTGAATAGCTAGATAGATACAATATGGAACACAGTTTTATCTTCAGGAATGTAGATCCGCATAAAAGTTTGGTCCAAATCCGTCAAAGGGTTGACTGTCTGTCGGACTGTGTAATAGCATACTTGTAAAATTATATCTCCTAAACCCTTTGGCTTAGATAAGGCGTTCAAATTGCATATTCAATTTTTTATACTTACGTACTGGAAGTAATCTCTGCGCATGCGCAAGCTATTCAGCCATAGCGAACGAGGTCATTTTCTCCTGTTTTCTTTTCGCTCGCGCACGCCCTCGCATTACCGGAGCTTGCTAGAGTGTGATAGAAAATAAATATTGCTAAGTTTTTTAATGCATACGCATCTCTTTGAATATGATTCTTCACCTAAATATTTTACAATCGCTATAATCTACAATGAAAAACCTTCTGATAGTCATTGCATACTGGGTTACAGTAGGTTCGAATTTTTTATTCACGCAGAGGGAGGGGAAACGGCAAATTTTTGAGAAGTATACGAGAAAGTTTAGGGGAGGCCACTCCCGATGGTTTTTGTATTTTAATATATCTTTTCAGCATTTAACAGTAAATATTAAGCCTTGTTAGTAATAACTTTTCAATGTGAATGTTTTAAAATCAAATAATTTTTCCAGTCCACATCTGTGCGTTTTTGAGTTATCGTTTGAACAGACTCACATAATTCCAAAAATCTCAGACAGATATGAAACATGGAGATTCATTACAATATCGAGGATTGATTGACTATTGCAATACTTTCTCCTTGTACGCTACATATACAAGAAAGTAAAAAGCATTTTTGAAACGCCCCTGAAAAACATTAGTTTCATCATGTACAGTAAAACTTCGATTAACCGTCAGTTTCTGTGATCCGTCATCGTGTTAAAAAATGACGAGAGGCTGTCTTTTCAAACAGTCGCTGATGTCAAAGGCGTAGGACTACTTTACTCACGTGACTCTTTTGTTTCTCGAAGCTTCTCGTAAGTTTTTAAGTTTAAGTAAGTTTCTTTTGTAAATTATGTCGTTACCCTTTATCTCTAAAGTAAGGCATTAGTTATGTTTTTGACATATGAAGTTACAGACCGAGATATAGAGGATCGCGTCACCAATTCATGAGTATTTTTGCCCAACTTTGGGACTCAGTAGTCGCTGACTACAATTCCGATTTTCAATTGTTTTTTGTAACTTCTATTGTTACCCTTTATCTCTAAAATAAGACATTAGTTATGTTTTTAACATATGTGGTTACCGATATATAGAGGATCTCCCATACAACGTTTTCTGTGGCGTTTTGGCGTGTGAATCAATTTCCTTCCTGACACCCCAATGGGAGGAACGTAGGCCTACGTTAAAATATCAACAATCAAACAAACATCTTTAAAATTTTGCAAAGTTTGAAATGCAGGAAGAAGCAAATGCAACATAGATCCTACTTCTGCATAAGTTACGGAACATCGGCGGGCAGAAAGTTCGAGCCTTAAAGACAAAAAAGGAGATGACAGATTATTTTTCAGTAACGTATTTTTAGAGCAGTACAATACATTTCTGTGCGTTACAACTCTTATGTTGAAGTTAAATTGAACGTTTTCCAAAATTAAATACAATATGTGTGTAGCATTAACTTTTAAGGTATCCGACTAGGTTGAAAAAGCGATTTTCGAAGAAAAATTTAAAAAATATATATGATGTAAAAATAAAGCCACAACTTTTAAGATTCTAAAACAGTTTCTTTAAATCTTATTCCTTGAATATTTTATTCCTTGATAATCATTTGAACTAATGTGTTATTATATTTTTTAAATGCGTTTTCTGAAAAATGAAAATTTCACTAAAATTGGTCCACGAAAAATGTGATATCTCCAAACAAATTCATTAAAATTCATTGAAATTTGGTACACATGTGTCAAAAACCTTTGAGGGTGTTATAGACCGCAGATTTTATGATAGGTTTATTTAGTCATGTTTTATTCAGTTCGAAACATAGGAATGATGAATGTTTAATAACATTTATTTTCTTATGATATTCATTGTGGATTTATATCTTTCTCCTATTGCTTTCAGCGCCTCACGCTTTTACGATTTTTGTTTTGACCTCCAGATTTTTGACAATTTTTTTCTTTTTTAATGCATTGGTAAAAGCGGTTTTTTTTAATGATTTTTTTATATTTATTGTTTTCTAGTTTGTAGTCTTTAATTTATGTCATAATTCAGTATTATAAATAGTTTGGGATCTTAGAATCAATTTTTCATGACCTAATTCCAGTAATTATTTTATTGAAAAGAGCTCTAAAATTATTGAAATATTGCATTGTCATCATACGCAATGTATATACAAAATTTCAGATATATAATACAATAGGCAACGAGTGAAAAATCCATCACAAAATTCTGATCTTACAAACAAACATATAATATTTCGAACTTAAATCCATTTTTCTTCAACTAATTCCAGCAATAATTTCCTTAAAAAGAACTATAATACGATATTTTTATTTTTATTAAAACATTTAAATTACTGCTTAAAGTATTTTATTTCTCAAAAATACTATAGATGGCGCCACTGAAACCTACCGAGTGCAAACGTAATTTTGCAAATTTTTTTTAAAAAAATTTATAATTGAGAGCTCTAAAATTATTAAAATATTGTATTGTCATCAAGATCCAATAAATATACAAAATTTTAGAACTCTAATGCACTAAGAAGTGAGTGAAAATTCGACCACAAAATTCCAACCTTACATATATATACATACATTTCTAACTTAGTAAAAGCGTTTAAAAACACGATATCAAAGATTAACGGACCATCAACAATTTGACAAAAGTATGAGATTGCTGTAATAGCTTATACAATCACATATATCCGTGATGTTCAAATTTAATTTTGATAAACAAGCACTTTCAATAAATCAGATGTTAAATGATGATATTAACGTTAAGGAAATTAATCAAGTTTTTAGTGCTTTCAGTTTGTTCTGACCCAATCCGAACTTTACCGAGCAGCTGTGGCTTCGACGATGTTTAGACAAACTTATCTAAACTGTTTCCTGTTCTAGAGGGATTTTTTATGTCACCTAATAAGATTTACGCATTTATCTTGTAAAGATTAGAAAACTGTTGATTTTACTTCCTCACTATCGTTTATTAGAATACTTAAAAAACTAACAGTTATCGAACGCGTTTCTCAGAACGTGCTGATCGGTCAAATGTTGGAACACATTCACGTGAACGTGAGGCTTTTAAGAGAATCATTGTTGTAAAGCTATCACTCTTCACAAATTTCATACTTTAGTGCGTTTGACCTCAGATTGACCTTTGTTTCACGAATGTCTACGTGAACTATTATAGATATTAGAGTAGTGTTCCCAACAAGTAAGCAAAAACGTGTCTGTTGGAAGTGATACTTGATATTTGCTCTCCCTATGCTTAAAAGTACCAATGTTTTTTTCCTTTCTAGGATTAAAATCAATTGACAACAGTACTGCTTATCCGGTACTGCTTTTTACTTTCTCGTATACGAAGTATACAAAGGGAAAGTATTGTAATCGTCAAAAAATTCGAACTCGAGATGTTGACGAATCTCCACGTTTTAGACCTCCCTGAGTCCGAAAAACACAATTTTGGAATTATGTCTGTCTGTGAGTTTGTGTGTCTGTCTGTGAACACGATAACTCGAAAATTATTAGAGCTATGGGGATGAAATTTGGTGTGTGATCTTTACGCATAATTTGTAGTTTTCTATCAAATTTTGGACAAAATCCGTCCACGGGAAGTCTGTCTGTCTGCGGTCATGTGAACACAATAGCTCAAAAATTTAAATAGCTAGATGGATAAAATTTAGTACACAGTTTTATCATCAGGTATGTAGGTCCGTATCAAATTTTGGGCCAAATCCCTCAGCGGGTTTACTGTCTGTCTGTATAATCGCATTCTTTTAAACGCAATAACGTCTTAAAAAATTACTTTGATAAATAAAATTTGGTATGTGGCCTTCTTACCTTAATCGTAGATTTGTGTCCAATTTTTGTGTCAATCGGTTAAAAAAAAGGGCATTCAAATTGCATATTCAATTTTTTTACTTGCGTACTGGAAGCAATCTCTGCGCATGCGCAAGCTATTCAGCGATAGCGAACGAGATCATTTTTCTCCTGTTTTCTTTTCGCTAGCGCACGCCCTCGCATTAGCGGTGCTTGTTAGAGTGTGATAGAAAATAAATATTGCTAAGTTTTAATACATACGCATCTCTTTGAATTTGATTCTTCGCCTGAATATTTTACAATTGCTATAATCCACAATGAAAAACCTTCTGATAGTCATTGCATTCTAGGTTACAGTAGGTCCGAATTTTTTATCCATGCAGGGGGAGGGGAAATGACAAATTTTTGAGAAGTATACGAGAAGGTTTAGGGGAGGCCAATCCCCTGGTTACTTTCTCGTATACGAAGTATACAAAGAGAAAGTATTGTAATCCTCAAAAAATTCGAACTCGATATTTTGACGAATCTCCGAATCCGAAAAACACAACTTTGGAATTATGTCTGTCTGTGTGTCTGTGAACACGATAACTTAAAAACTATTAAAGCTACTGGGATGAAATTAGGTGTGTGGTCTTTACACATAATTTGTAGGTTTCTATCATATTTAGGACAAAATCCGTCCACGGGAAGTCTGTCTGTCTGTATGTCCGTGTTCATGTGAACGCGATAACTCACAAACTTAAATAGCTAGGTGGATAAAATTTGGTACACATCTCTATCATCAGGAATCTAGGTTTGCGTCAAACTTTGGAACAAATCCGTCAAAGGGTTGACTGTATGTCTGTATAATCGCATAGTTTTGAACGCAATAACTTCTTTAAAAAATTACTTTGATAAATGAAATTTGGTATGTGGCCTTCTTACCTTAATGGTAGATTTGTGTCCAATTTTTGTGTCAATCGGTTAAAAAAAAGGTGTTCAAATTGCAAATTTCGTTTTCTTTATCTTATACCCAGCCATAGGTAATCAAGCTGGCTTCTAATTCCACTTCCGCGTTGGACGACGATCGAAAATCGTGGTACGACGTTTCGCTTATTTTTTCCCCCACTGCGTTTGGGGCCTACTTTTAGCTTATTTTTTTCTCTATATGTGTTAGGAGTATACGAGAAAGTTTAGGGGAGACCACTCCCGCTTGTTAATTTTTTAACTCGTCGGAACGTCATTCCTGTACTGCTTTTTTTCTTTACGAGAAATAATTAAGAAAAAAGTTGTAAGATACCTCCTTAAAACAACGCTGTCTTTTTCTAATTCTTACCCTCGAAAATATGATAAATATTTAAATTAATAAAAGTAATGAAATGGCAAATGGTTGCGGGAAGGGATTGAAGGCATTAACCCTTTCAAGAGCGATGGTTTTTCGTTGGAACTACATTTTTACGAGCGTTCTTCCTTATACAGGTGGTAACCTTTCGAAGATTTATTAGAAAGAATGCGTTTTTAGTATCTACTAACGACAATAGATGGCAGCCCCAACTCTGTTTTTCCTTTTGTGGATTTATACAGTCATTAACAATGTTTACACGAAAGAAGAAAAAAATGTCCTGTACCCCTGAAAGGGTTAAGGTTGCAAACATTTAATTGTATTTTATGCTTCGTTTCTAAAAACTTATCTTATTTTCGATATTATTTATCAATTTCATGATTTATTTCTTATTTATTACTTAATTTTATTATAAATTGATATCAACATACATTTTTTAAAAATTATCCTTTAACATCATCATTATATTCATGCTTTTTACTACAGTACGCATTATGTTAATGTTTGATAAAAAATAAAATACTAACTTTAAAGCGTTGACGTTTTATTATTTCACAATTTCAATACCTGGATAAAATAATAATAGATTTCAAATGTAAAAAATATTTTATTATGAAGTAATTAATCCCCAACTCCCTCCATCCCCCTCTCCATTTTCCCCTCCCCCCCCCCTCCCCAAAAAAAAATAACACCAGGTCAGAGCGTTCCGGCACTGCTTAATTTACGATTACACCACTGCAACTGTCACCGCACATATCGTGCAAGTTGCACTTCTCTGTACAGTGAAGTCACGTTCTCTTTCCTCTTGTAAGATGCGCAATGGATTTCAAAATGAAATTCGCGTAGCATAGTTGATGTGTATCATATGAGCATAAACTGTTTCCATTCCGAGGACAAGTGATTATAAAAAAGAAAAGTAATATTTAAATAAATGGTGCCTTTTTATTGTATTTGTGCGTGCATATTATTAGTATAATGATATAAGAATTATATGTTTTATTATGGTCGAGTTTTCTGTTCCGTTTATTTGGGGTAATATAGAACTTCTATACCCAGAACCATTTTCCGGTGTAATGCTTCGTTAACACATTAATCGTCACGTGAAGTAAATGTATCTCACAGGTAATGTATTTGTTCGGGCCGTGTGAATCGCGCATGCTTCACGTGAAATCTTTTGCTTTTTTATCCGTAGCTCAGCGACGATTCACACTGGCCATATAAATACATAATGACACCTAAAGCGTGGCCTACCAAACAAAATAAGCTAGCTGGCTTTCTCAAAGGCCCTCAGTTTTTTTCTAAAAGACCGCGTGAAACAAATTTGCTTCTTTCGCTTGCCTACATTCAAAAATATTATTTTTGACATTTTTTGTCAAAAAATGATTATGTCACTATTTTCATGATTGTGCATGTAAGGACGAGTTTTCTTTTTTGTTTACTTACATTAAAACCTTGACTTTATTTGCATGGCTTTTGAATTTCCGCTTCTAAAATTCCATTGACTTAGCATTACACCGGAATTACGTAGTCGCAGCATTTTAATGTAAATAAACAAAACAGAAAAACTCGCCCATAATGAGTTGGTTGTTTCTCGTGGCTAAGCAGGCCGAAACAATTTTTTGTATTGTGGGGATTAACGTGCTAAATTGAACCGGAAGTGGATCCTCAACACAGAAGTTTTGTTTACCCAAAATAAACAAAACAGAAAACTTGTCAATACTGTCATCAAAGTTATGGACGAGTTTTCTGGTTTTTTACGTACCTGTACGCATTTCCGGTGTAATGCTAAGTTAATGGATATTCAAAGCGGAAGTCCAGCATACAAGCAGATAAAGTCAAAGTTTTTACTGTAAGTTAGCAAACCAGATTACTCGTCCATACAGCGAATAAATATATTTCAGACGATTTACATTGAGTTTTTCGAATTTGATTAAATAAAAATTAATGAATCTAAAATTATAATGCGTCAATTCTAAC
The DNA here is from genome assembly GCA_013235015.1 of Araneus ventricosus. NCBI lineage: Eukaryota > Metazoa > Arthropoda > Arachnida > Araneae > Araneidae > Araneus > Araneus ventricosus. The sequence goes on from BGPR01042708.1 coordinate 12,468, forward strand.
ACTGTTATGACTATAAAGTTAATGGCACATTACTACTGTTATTTTTTTTTTTTTTGGCTATCTGCTTTTAATAATATTATTCGAATTGATTTAACATCACATTCGCCAGTCATTCGAAATCTTGAATGAATAATTAAAATTCTTATAAAATATAATCATTAATCCAGATACGTTTTGGCATCCAGCCGATGTTGCTCATTGGTAAGTTAAATAGCTAAAATGAAAACAACTTTCATCACTATTTCTACATAAAGTCTTGAGCTAATTGGCCCATCTATCAAAAACATTCTTTGTAAAATGATAATAATAAATATACAATTAATAACAGATACGAAATACAAAACTTTCTCAGTAATCCCTAGCAGCATCAATGCATCGATCTATTTATTACTTGTACAAAAACTATCGATAGTTTGAAAACAATCTGCCGTAAATGCATGAGAAATTAAAGTCAAAAGTTGAATAATGCAAAAATGCATCAATAATCAAAGTGGTATTAATACTTAAAATACCCCTATATTACGCCATTTGATAGTAGCAATACATCGACTTGTTGCTTGAGAGAAAACAATCGATAGTTTCAAAACTAACGACTAGAACTGCAAGATAAATTAAAATTTAGTACTATATATATAAAAACTTGCTTACATCAAGTCGAAAATCAATTTATTAAAATATCCAAAATTGACCAAAAAAGCCAATAT